>PVJL010001473.1:0-249891 GCA_004026885.1 Lyroderma lyra
AGAAGTCACATTAGGTGGTGAACTTATTATACATCAAGTTGACAATGCACTGTAGAATTGTATGCCTGAAACCTATGTAATCCTTGCTAACAGATGTCACCCCAATAAGTCTAACAATAAAAATGAATTAAAAAAAAAGAAAGAAAAGCAATGAGAGAATTAAGGAAATAAACTCATTAATTAAAATAAAAAATATATATATATATTTATTAGTTCTAACAGTTTTTTCAAGTCATTAGGGTTTTCTATATACATATGATATGTCATCTGTAAATAAAGATAATTTTTCTCCTTCCTTCCTGATTTGGATGTCTTTTATTTTACTTGCTTAACTGCTCTGGCTAAAACTTCCAGTACTATGTTAAATAGTATGTTAAATAAAAGTGGTGAAAATGGGCATTCTGTTCTTGTATCTGAGTAAAAACTTTTCACTTTTTACCATTGAGTATTTGTTAGCTGTAGGCTTGTCATGTATGGTTCTTATTATGCTGAGGTACATTTCTTCAATACCTGATTTGTTGAGCTTTATTTTTTTAAATCATGAATAGATGTTTAGTTTTATTGTATCTATTGAGATGATGGTGTAATTTTTATCTTTCATTCTATTAATATGGTAAATGACATTTTGATTTATGTATTTTGAACCATAAAGACATAAATCCTATTTGATTATGACACATGATCCTCTCAATGTGCATTAAATGTGATTTGCTAGTATTTTGACATGGGCTTTTGCATATGTATTTAATAGGGATATTGGCCTGTAATTTTCTTCCCTTGTATTGTCTTTATTAAGGTTTGGCATGAAAATAATAGTCCAATAAACTGAGTTTGAAAGTGTTTCCTCTTTTTCAATTTTTGGGAAGAATTTGAAAATTAATGGTGTTAATTCTTTAAATGTTTGGTAGAATTCACCAATGAATTCATCTGTTCTTTTGCTTTTCTTTGTTGGGAGAATTATGATACTGAATCAGTCTCCTTACTCTATATTGGTCTGTTCAGATTTTCTACTTCTTTCCAGGGATTAATCTATTTCTTCTAGGTTATCCAATTTGTTAGCATATACACATAACTATTGATAATAGTCTCTTATGAGCATTTGTATTTGTATTAATTGTAACATCTCCTTTTTTCGTTTCTAATTTATTTGAGTTTTCTTTTTTCTTGGTTTGTTCAGTAAAAGCTTTGTCAATATTGTTTTTCTTTTCAAAAAATCAATTTTTGGAATCTGGTCTCATTCATTTTCTTTCTTATCTCTATTTCACTTATTTCTGTTCTACTCTTAATTATTGCCTTCTTTCTGATAACTTTGAGATTTTCCCCCCCTACTGCTTGAGGTGTAAAGTTAGGTTGTTTACTTGAGATTTTTTTTTCTTAACATAGTCGTTTATTTCTATAAACTTCCCACCTAGAAATGCTTGTTCTATTCTATAGGCTTTAGTATGACATATTCCCATTTTTGTCTTAAGATACTTCTTAAAGTTTCCATTTACTTTCTTCTTTGACCTATTGATTGTTCAGGAGTATGTTGTTTAATCTTTCACATATCTGTGAATTTTTCAGTTTTACTCCTGTCACAGCTTTCTAGTTTCATACTATTATGGTAGAAAATGTCATTTGCTTGGTGGTGTCAATTTTGCCTGATTCTTTATAATCTATGCATCCTTGCATTTGGTGTCTGTAAATTTGAAGCAGCAAACAACTTTTCCAATTTTTATAGATTGGTTTCATCAGGTAAAGATGTTCTCTTGTCTATTCTCTGGGTTAATGGGATTACCTCTACAATCACAGTAGATATGGATTAGGGCCCAATTTGTGTCTATGGCATCCGTGGTTGGTGGCAGTGTTACCAGTGGCTTGGGCAGGCGTGTATCCTCTCTGGTGCCTGGTAGAATTGGACTGCCTCTAGATCCTTGGTCAGCAGAACTGGTGCTTGGACAAGGGTCTGCTTTAGAAGCTGCAGATGGCAGGCTTGTTACCAAGTATGTGGATGGGTAGGCTCCCACTAGGTCACTGAGCAGGCCCCGTGGCAGGCAAGACTAGACTTGGCCTATTACTGAGAGGGGCTGAAACCAAGTCACAGGGCAACTTCAGGGTCTGTGGCTAGGAATGAGGTCTGCACCCCTGCATCTTGGCACGCCTTCTCCCAGGCTTCTGAGCAGGCAGAACTGCCCTCATACCATGGCTAAGACATGCTGAAGATTAATCACAGGGCTGCTTCAGAATCTGAAAGTGGGTAGGTGTGCCTCTGAGGACAAAGACAGGCATGTCTTCTAGTGGGTCCTGAATCAGTTAGAATTGTTCCTGGACTGTGGCTGAGGTGCTAGACCTGTATTTTAGGCTGCTTTAGCATCTACAGTTGAGACTGATGTTGGCAGTCCTATTAGCCAAGATACAGGTGGGCGTGACTCTTCATGGGTCCTTTTGCAGATGGTGTTGGTAAAAGGACTAAGGCCAAATGGGGCTATAGCAAAGTTCACATGGAAATGGGGTTGTTTTGGGGTCTACAGCCAGGTCTATGTTTGGCAAACTTGCCACCTGGTCGTTGGCCTTCCTTCTTAAAACAGCACACCTTGGTCTTGACTTCCACCAGGATTTTGTAACTTCCTCCCTAGATCCCAAAGGTATACTTGTCCATGGACAGCTGCCAAATTATTGGGATCTCTTATCCTGCCATCTTACTGACATCATTTATATCTTTTTTTAACTTTAATATCTTTTATCTTTTAGTTCACTTTAAGTGATAATTTGTATCTGAGAAAGAATTCAAATTTATTGAATGATTTACCAAGCCACTAAGAAAAATAAGTTGTTGAAGGGGTAGTGAATTTTAATTTAGGGAATTAAAAATACAGTTTTGGGGCAATCTGTAATCAATGTACATTTGATTGAAAAAATAAATTGTTTGTATTAGGTTACCAGGTAGAGTTATATAATAATCAAATGCAGAAAATCACAAGAAAGTAAAGTTCTATGACATAGAATCTGTGTGATCCCCACAGAGTACCCTTTCCTTGATCATAAAAGAACCAGCTACTTTTAAAAACTAAAGCTATTAAGTTTACAAAAGTGTAAAGCACCAAAACATTAAACAAAATCTTTTTTTTAAAGTATGTTTCCTCATTTTCTAATCTTGGCATAAATTTTAAATCTTTCCAGTGGAAACAAAACCTCCTGAACTCCTTTTAGTGTTATCTAAAGTGTGAACTTCCTCTATTTCTGAATAAAACACCCATTCACAAGTGAGCTGTGCCATTCAGTCACTCTTTTTGACTTGAAACTTTTCTTTGCCAAAATTAAACAGTACACCAATATATCCTCTATAATAATCATCTGTGATACTAGCTCCTACATCTATGAAGTGCTTTGCAGCCTAGCTAGAACGTGGATGCATAACACCCAGAAAGAAAGAGCTATCCAAAGGTTGTTTTTCACTAGTGTTTTTTCCATAGGCAGTGCTGTGGGATCATAGGTCGTACACAGGGGATAGCTCGCAGCCTGCACAGACCCCTCCCTCAAGGCATTGACTAGCTAGAACGCTGCGAAGTGGAGCCCTGTGCTGCCCTCCTCCGCAGGGGTAGCTCATGGGGGTCTCTTCAGAGCAGGGCATGGCAGAGCAAAGCATGAGTGGAGGTGGGAGCAGAGGGACAGAGGGGGTGCAGGATGAGTCCAGCCGTTGGGAATATGCCAAATTCTAAAAATATCCTTTTTTTTTTTGTATTATACACAAGTTTGGCTGAAGTCACTAAAGTAATGCATTGGAAGATACTTTGTCAGTATAACCACATTTTTTTAGCTCTTCATATCAATTTTTTTAATTGTAAGGCAGAAATAAAAATTTGGACATTTCTTACAGAGTATTATTTGTGGACTAAGGATAAGATTAATAAATATTTGTGAAGAGTAAAGTTCTAGAAATTATTATGCTTCTATACTCACTAAAGATGATTTTTTTTCTGGTACTTCTTTAGCAGGTATTTGTATTTCTTCACTAAGAAAGTAAATAAAGCATATTCTCACAGGTTCTGAGTACAGTATTTGATACACAAAATCCATTGGTACCCAATTGCTTTTAATGCTTAAATGTCAAGATTAATTACTTAAATGCAGCTTTTTTGCAACAATTCTAGGTAAGAAAATGATAACTGAATCAATTATTATTTTAACAACAGCATTAAGTGCACAATAAAAAAAAACATCCATCCCTAAATCATGTCATTTTTAACTTCAAAAGTATTTCAAAATATACAGGTTAAAAACATTTAGTAGTGCTTAATGTGATCTGTGAACATATTCTTCAATCCTATGATCAGACATTTTAATATTAATTATATTTCCCCAGAACAAATATATTCATGTTTCTCTGGAACTTTGTTTAATATTTGGGAGGTTAGATGAACTGATCTTTAAATCTTCTTTCAAAAGACTTCATGATTCTATCTTCTTATTTTGTTATTTTTCATTACTTTTTTCAATTCCAATGTTCACTCACTGGTCAAAAAGCTTATCAAGAAAAGTTTTCATTTTTCTTGGCATTTTCTGGGTCCCCATGTTCTTCTTACTTTCATTTCTCTCGCAAATATCATCAAGTCTGTAAAGTAGTCTATTCTGAAGGAGTTCCTTAAGGTCACTACCATCATAGCCAGCTCAGAGCATGCTTGAATTTTTTCTATGCAGCACCTGCCAGTATCTGCTGAGGTACCTGGCTTGGTATAAATACATTACAACTTTTCATGTTCTTTGTTTATCTTACAATTGTTCTCTAACTCACTATTGTTTCATTTAATGTACTTTGCTTCTGGGTGGTTTTTGTCTGGAGGTATCTAACCTATTTGTATGTCCACACTGCCAAGTATAAAATCATTTGTATTCAATTTCTTCTTCCCAATGCTATTAATTCCAAATATAGATGGAAAGCCTCTTTCTATAGCAACAACATAAGACCATTTTACTTAATAACAGCACTTTTTTAAGGATTAAGTTTGTCTTATATATTTGGCAGTGAAAATGCTATCCTCAAAAGTCTTTATAGTATTTCATTGTTAGGGCTTTATTAACTTCGTTCCACATTTTAAAATATGTTTTCTTTTTCACAAAGTGATATAATTCCAACACTATTTAAATGATTATATTTTGATTTTTCTTTATAATGAAAAATGACAAATGAGGCATAGAAGTATCTGGGTAATGAGCTGAATATTAGTTTAGTCTTTCAATAAGCAGTGGAATACTAAGAGGATTCCTATATATAATAGTTTATATTTTTAAATGCTCATTATTACCTCTTTCTTTATAAGAAATTCTAACTGCACAGCTCTTTTCATGAAAAAATTATACATGGAACTTATAGTTTAATAAGTCATAACTTATTAAACTTTAGGTTCCATGTCACAATTTTGATTCCAGTCCACCTTCAACAAACTGTATGTTGAAAAAAGAATGTATGGCTGACTTTAGCTGCAGTTTCTATTGCCAAAGTGATGGGAATAACAAGAAAGTTGAACAGATTAGTTTTTGGTGTAGGAGGCAGATTTGATATGACTCAGTTGTGATCAGGGTGGCAAATCTATTTCAAATGGCAAAGTTGATGACAAGGGTAAGATATCTGAAATAATGAGATAAACCAACAGAATCTTAAAAATTCAAGCACAGGGGCTACTACTGGGAAGACTCCTAGGGAAGTTCCTAGGTCTCAGCCAGTAAATGATATAGAAGAGTCATTCTAGACACAATCCGGAGTGGATACAGAGAAGCAAAACTAATGATCTACTATAGCATTGCTATTAAACCCCTCTGTGATAGGCTCTAACTTTAGAGGATCCCAATGATCAAAAGTAGGCTATAAAATAAAATTAAATACATACATGAGAGAAAATAAAGGTGCCTTATGTTACTCAGGATCTAACATTCAACATGGGCACAACACAACGCCTAATGAAAACATCAAGTTTCCTATGACTACAGGGATCCCAGGGAAGTCCTTCTCATGTGTTTGTTGTTCCACTGCTACCACGGCAAACAGAAGTAGTTTATTGAAGAGAAAAGACAATTAATAAAATTGTTAAATCTTTTTCAGATTTCATAAATACAACATTGCAAATTACATTTTTATAAAAAATGTTAAAACCTAGAGATCTTTTTTTGACAAATTCAAAGGTGAGTTTAAAGAAAAAAAGAAATTAAATATACTACATATAAATTAAAGTAGCATTTCAATATTCCTAGAGAATTAGAATAAGAAAAAAGTATTTGCATGACTAAAAAAAAAAATTATATCCAAATAATACAAAATATGATTCCTATTGAGACTATTTTCTTTTTTTATTTTTTTTATTATAAGCTTATTGGGATGACATTGGTCAGTAAAAATTACATAGGTTCTAGGTGTGCAATTTTGCAGCACATCGTCTGTGTGTTGCAGTATGTGCTCATCACCCAGAGTCAGTTCTCCTTCCATCACCGGGTATTTGAGTCGTCGTCCCTTCTCCCCCACCCTCCTTCCTGAGACTATTTTCTGACCATTATCAAACAATGTGAATATTTGGTTAAATCTTTTTGAAAAACAATAATTAACAATAAATTGAGTTTTTTCTTTATAATACTGTGGCTTGAAAAATTTAAAAAGAATTTAAGAAGTTTCATATGAATTTACACATTGCATGGTATAAGTAATAAAGTTATGTATGATAAAATTAAACCATTTTAATAGCTCCTGGGATGAAACTTTATTAAATGAGATTTCCTTACAACATTTGAATATTATATCTGTGGTTAATGCCTAAATCTTAGTATTGTTTAAAGAATTCTATTAATAATTCCAGTTTTTCTGGAACAGAAAAACAGAGCAAATTGTCTACAAATTTAACTTATTAAAATACTATTTTAGAATTTGAATAAGTCAAGAAACATATAGGTTAGCATTACTGTAAGGTGAAAACAAATTATCTTAAAATATCAATCGTAATATAACGTTACTTTGTGATTTACAAGGGCTGTCTAGAAAGTATCCAGCCATGTACTATGAAAAGTAGTGGCATTTATGGCTGATTTTTTTTCCAGACAGCCCTCATAACTGAAATATTGTAAATATTTTATACTGATTTATTAGTTGTGTTTACTATTCATTTAGACATTGTTGATTCATCAAATAACACTAATATGTGAAGAATAGTAGTATTTAAATGTAATATAGGTGCTATTTTGCTGACTTTCAGGGATAAACACAGTTTTTCATATATTTTTCAGATTTGCTTTTCTAGAGGTATATTTTTCAAAGTAGGAAAATAAATCGTGATATTTAACAATTTGTTAGCTTCATTTATACTTTTATGTGAGTCTGCATTTGTAGGTATTAGGGATAAGCCTGATTATTTTTCTTTATTTTCCTTTGCCTAGCAGAGATATTTTATTATGTCACTTCATTTGTTTGCACCTTTCTTCTTTTGATAAACAGACTAGAGATAATTCTAAGTCAGTATTACTGTATCAATCTCTAGGTAAATACTAAATAGGTATCACTCTAGCTGTTCTTAAGTTTCACTCATTTGAAAATTATTTATCAATTGTCTACTGTATTCTAAGCCCTATTGTAAGTATGGGACATAACAAGATGAACTTTATCTCTGAACTAAGGTTCATTCATTTTGTTTGAAAAGGAGTGGACAGACCATAAACAAGAAAAATTCCCACACAAAACAAGAATAGTATGACTAGAGATACATTCATGCTTTGATGAAAATAAAAGAGAGTATGGTGATACCAAGCAATGGAGAAGTACCTTTAAATTGGTTGGTTGAGGAGATCTGCTAGGAGTTGTGCTACTAGATAAGACATAAATACTAAGAAACCAACCATTTGAATTTCTGGGGAGGAGTATTACAGGGAAAAAGAACAGTAAATGCCAACATTCTGAATCATCTAAGAGAAAGCCTATTACAATAGTATGTGACTAAGGGCAGAAATACTTAAGGGGTTTCTGAGAGAGAAGCAGGACTAAATGCTTGTAAGCCACTAGAAGGAATTTGACTGTTACTATTAGTGTGGAGAAAAGTTTCTGACAGGTTTTAGGTTCTTAAATGTGGGATTTTTCAAATATTCACTCAGACAGCTGCTTGGCGAATGGAGGAAGAAAAGCACTTACATAGGGAGCAATAGGCAGTTTGGTAGTCTGGTCCAGAGAAGATCATGGTAAGGCCAAGTATGTGAGCAGTGCAGTGGAAGAGAAGTCAAAGTGTCTGATACATATTTTGGAAACGGGGCTGAAAATATTTGCCACAAACATTGGTTGATGGCACTCAACAAAGATATGCGATCTTTTGGTTTAAGCAATTGAATTAGTGTTCATGCCATTTACCAAGAATGGGAAGCATGAAAAATAATACATTCAGGGGAGAAACTCATGAGTTCCACTGAGATGTCTTGAATTGAACACACATGTTAGTTATCTAAGTGGAGATGCCCAGTAAGCTCTTATATATATATGAGTTTGGATTTCAGGTGAAAAGTTATGGCTGAAGATAGACTTTTGGGAGTCTCGGCATATGGATGTTGTTTGTAGCCATGAAGGTGCATAAAGTTACCTGAGGAAGGAAGATGTATTCAGAGAAGAGGAATGGGTCTGATGACTTCGCACTGGGCACTCAATCACCTAGAGTTAAATGGCATAAAAAAGGAATCTAACATCAAACACTGATAGGGGGCAATAGGGTAGGAGAAAATACAATAGATAAAGCAGAAGACCAAAAAATAAACCGATTTAAGAATAGAAAGTGGCATTTTAAACTTAATGGTACTGAGATGTAATTAAGATGAAAAAAGAAAAGTGACATCTGCCAAGATATAAACATAGGTTTCCTTAACAAATGCAGTTTATTGAAGCAATAAATGTGATGTGAAGAGGGAAGAGAAAATGAGAAAGTACAGACAGTAAGGCTAGACTATTTGTTCAAAAATATTTTTTTATAAAGGGGAAGAGTGGACCAAGGCAGTGTTTGGAAAGGAATATGGTATCAAATGAGATAGATGTTTATAGATAAAGGATCAGATAGATAGATAGATAGATGATGGATGGATAGATAGATGATGGATGGATAGATAGATGATGGATGAATCGATGGATAGATAGATGATAGAGATATATTTTGTATGAGGAAAACTACAGCATATTTACATGTTGATAGAAAAAAACCATGGAGAGAGAACACTTATGAAGGTGACAGAAAAAATTTCAAGGACAAAGTAGTTTAAAAAGTGATAGGGCAGAGACAAATGAATGTGCTTTTGTAATTATTTAGAAAAGAGGCTTAGGAGCTGGGGGAGTCTCGATGACAGAACACGTATGCTCCTGACAGCCCAGTAAGAGTTTGGAACAACGCAGGAGTACAGAACTGATGTAGAGGACAGTTTGGGGATAAAAATCTGACTAAGGAGAGATGAGCTGGGAGGCTTAAACATAGAGGTTGACTGAGGCAGACAGGAAAACAAAACATAATGGGAGTAAAGCTAGGTGTCTCAGAGAGTACTTCTCAAACTATCTGTGGCAAAAGACTATTTCCTCCCTGTGTATCACAGAAGAATACCTGTATATAACAGAAACTTTCTGGGGAAACGATCACATACTTGGATGTTGTGGTAATGTCAGTTTCTCGAATCATTTCTAAATGCTAACTCAGTTTCTGTATTACTTCTTTGTGGATCAGTAGCAAAAATTTGCCAAATGACAATTAGAAAAGCACACATTGAGTAAGACTGTCTCAGATAAATGAGAGAAACCAGATAAAGCTGTAATTTAGAACTGTGTTCCCATTTTTTATTATGAATTCAACAACAATAAAATCTAGACAAACTACAGCACATTTATTTAGTTAGAAATTTTATTTTTCTTTTAAATTACATACATGCATTATTGTGCTAATACATAACATAATAATGTTTAAATACAAAAGGATAAGGTACTCACTTTAAAAATACATGTAAAGTCACTGGATAAAAGATGAAAATTCATAATAGTTAAAATTAGGGCTGTCAGAAAATTTAATGCAGAAAGAAACTGGCACCTATAATAAAGCATGTAAATCTGGATTAAGAAAAATTTTGCTCAGGCTTCATGTTATGGCACACTCAAGCATCATTTATAAAATATCATTTTTATTATGTTAAGGCTATGCTTCATAGCACTCCTAATAGCTATCATCTGACTTGGTACATATGGATTCCAGAAACAGAGCAATAATACTTCCTCAGTGCTGAATACCTTTACATCTGCCATATTTCTGCATTTGGATAGAAGTTGTATATCCCAGAGAAGAATAGGGAAAGGTGGGATTCTGAAGGAAATTCAGTGGTAATTGGTGGGAGTCATGAGATGCTGATGAGAATTCAAACTTTCTAGATGTAACTTTTGACTAAACCCAGGAGGGTAAGAGGAAACATAAAAAATCCAGATAGAAATAAAGCCTACTGAGCACTTAATGTATTTTCTCCCCATGAACTATATTCAAAGTTACACAGAACAAAGCAATTGAGATAGAAAGAAGATTGTACTTTAGTAGCAAGCAGTTTCAAAAGCCTGAATTCTATTAAGAGTCAGGAATTGGCTTAGATCTTTACATATCACCTTGTCCTCCATCTACAGAACTAAAAATGTGATTCTTCATCTCTGTAGCACTAATAGTCACCAATAGTTCTACTGTGTGCCTGAGGAATAGTAAAAAAAAGACCAATGCTCATTTTGTCCACTGTAAATCTCAAAGCCTAAATCATAATAAAGATGAGTAGGAAATAAGTACTAAATTGTATGAGAAATTTACTTTTTGATATTAATTTGTACAGGAATTTATTTAACAATTGGAAACTGAGATATCTGTTAGTATATACAAATAATTGGAAAAGCTATAGGATAAATTTGAGATTTTATGCATGTGTGAGGATCAATCTTACCAAGGAGGGTTAAAAGGGCAGCGTTGCAAATTAATATTTATTTTAAAGGATACATGCAGGTCTACTTCATCTTGGCTTACATATTCACAAACCACATATTGCCTTGTTTGAGAGATTCTCAGAGACTGTTAGCGGTTTACCTAACCTATTTTCCTTCTTTGGAACAGATACATGGCCTCATTTCTCAGGCTCAGAGTTAGATGTATCTATGTGGCTGAGTTCCTGTCAGTATGATAGGAGCAATTATGATGTATTCAATTTCCAGTTATGGTCAATTAAAAGGTCTCATCCACTTTATTCTTTGTTCTTTATTCTCTTGTCAGGTGCACACAGAGGATAAGAAAGATCCATGCATCAGTAAAGATATATAAAATAGGAGCCCAAGTCTTTGACTAAACCCATGGAGGAGTAATGATCTGTCATCCTGTACATTTGTCAACTATTATTTTAAGAGCAAAATAGAAATTTCTACTGTGTTGTAGCATTTGTTTGTTTCATTTCTATAATACTTAGCTTACCCTAAGGAACACAATGAGTAAATGCCATAATATAAAACAAAAAGAGTATGTGGAAAAAAAATTTTGCATCACAAGGAAATGTATTAATATCTAGAAGACTCACAAAAAGAAAATAGTTCTGAAATTATATAATGTAAGAATCAAAGAATAAATTTAGATGTTGTTGCAATCCTTTATAAATTATAAGAAACTTGCTTTTAGTTTTGAAAGAAACAAAGTCATAAGGAAAAACAACCAGAGAAGATTTGAAGGTGATAACTGAAAGATGACAGTAAATAAAAAAGAAGTCTACAATGTAGGAAAGAGAAAATTTGATGTTACATGTAATTGAATCAGTAGGCAGAAGAATATGAGAATCTCTCTTAGAATTCAGAGATTAAAGAGTAACAAATTTAAAATGTTGAAAAAGAAGAATGATAAATACTGAGCTTAGATAATGAAGTGAAAGGATAACAATCATTTCTTTTTCTTTTTTTTTTTTTTGTTTTTCTTTTTTTGCTTTTTTTGGTATGTGGGTAGCTCCCTGGCTGGGAATCAAACCCAGGCCGCAATGCTGACAGCGCCAGTGCTGAAGCCTTAAGCCACTACACCACCAGGGAGCTCCCCCAATCATTTCTTTATAGAAACAATGACTAACTAAAGATCTCGAGCTGAAAAAATACAGTAAATTATCTCATAGTGTTATTTTAGAAATATCAATTAAAAGGATTTATTATAGTACAATTTTGAGCTACACATATAAGAGAAACATTAATTAAGCAACCAGGAATGGGAAAACAGACATACAGACAAACAAACACACAGTAACACAAAGGAAGGAAGAAAACTCAGTTGTTCTTATGATGATGTTGCACAAACTTAATGTCAGAATTCACAAGGCAAAACTTTCAGAATATTGAGTGGAAAAGATATGACCTCACTTGAAAATATCAAGGCTTGCTAAGTAGTCCTTCTTGTGTGGATTCAATAGAAAATACAAGTTATCTCAGGTACACAATGTTAAAAAATTAAAAAATTTATTGTACCTTTCTAAAATTCAACATATGCATCTAATGGAAAAGATGTAAAGCAAAGCTGTTAAAGAAAGACACTTAATTTACGTAATTAAATATAAGTGCTGAAAAAAAATACCAGAATTTTCAGTTTTTTATAAATTTGTAAAAAAAAGAAATATGGCATATTTTAAATACATCATAAAAATAGTGAGAACTCATCTGTATCTGAAATGACAGATTTTCAAAAAGGGTTCTTAAAATGGATGCAATATAGCAACAATAAAGTCCATTTAATTCTTCTTTTAGAGGACCAACCACAAAATAGCAGAAAATAGCAGCATGAGAGGGACTTCTGGGGAAATCCTCTGGAATTACAACTAATAAAACACCTATACCTCAACCAAGGACCCTCTACACATTGCACAATCAGAGCTAAGAAACCCACCCATTAAGGTACCCGCAGGCAGGCAGAGGGCTAAACAAAGGAGAAATAACAGGGAAAAGTGGAGCTGGGTCTGAGGCACAGGGAATGTGGCTATGGTGTTGGTCCTTGCTTGGAACTCTACCACTGGGGAGGGAGGAGGCAGGTGAGCACTCTGGACTTCACTTGGTCCACAAGAAAAGGAAAGGGGGCCTAGAAGTGTGATATGAGATACTGCAACCACCTCACTTTGGCCCCAGGAGGTGCAGACCGGTCCACAAAACACAGCAACTGGACTTCACTCCTGTAGAGGAGGGGGAGTGATTGGGCACTGAGGAGCCACAGTACAAATGCTCTGGCTGGGAAGGAGAAGAAGAGAGTAGGATGCATGCGTGTTACTCAAGGACTAAGATAGTCTGAAAGATCAGCAAACAGCCCTGCCCCAAGGCTCAGGGAAGAATCCACATCTGGGGCAAACTGAGAACAGAAAGACACAATCACACCCAAACTTCCTGCACAACCCCCAGAGCCATAGAAAGAAAATAATGTTCCAACCCCCCTCCACACAAACCTCGGCTTATCCAGTATCAGTGTTGAACACCAAAGAAACTGCGACAGTGAGAGTCCAGAGAGGCTGCAAAAATAAGAAACCAGAGAAAAGAAGTTCAAATGAAAGAGATGGGGACATATGACATATCAGAAATAGAGCTCAAAGCAACAATTATAAAAATGCTTAAGGAACTGAATGATAATTTTAACAGAGACATAGTAAGCATCAAAGAAGACTTACAAACCATTATAAAGGACTAGAGAGAGATAATGACTACATTAATTGAAATGAAGAATGAAATAAAAGTCACTGAACTAGATAAAGTAGAGGTGCAAAGCAGTGATTTGCAGAAAAAGCCAAGAGAAAACACTCAGCCAGATTAATTAGAAAATGACTTCCAAAAATGTGAGGATGGATTGAGATTCCTCTGGGATTATATCAAATGTGTTAATATCAGAATATTAGGTGTGCCAGAAGGAACAGAGGAAAAGCAAGAGATCGAGAAATTATTTGAAGAAATAATGACTGAAAATTTTCCTAACCTGGTGAAGGAAATAGACATACAAGTCCAGGATGCACAGAGAATTCCAAACAAGGTGATCCTAAACATGAATACACCAAGACACATCATAATTAAAGTGGCAAAAGTTAAAGAAAAAAAAATTTTAAAAACAGCAAGAGAAATGCAAGTAGTAACTTATAAAGGAACACCCATTAGATTCTCAGCTGATTTCTCGCCAGAAAATTTACAGGCCAGAAGGGATTAACAGAAAATATTCAATGTGATGAAAACCAAGGATCTACAACCAAGAATAATGAATCCAGCAAGGCTAGCATTCAAAATTGAAGAGTAAAGAGCTTCTCAGATAAGAAAAAGTTTTAGAAATTTATCACCACCAAACCAGTACTACAAAGAATGTTAGAGGGACTTCTTTAAGATAGGAGGAGAGATGGGAGAGTGGGTAAAATAAGGAAAAGAGATGAAAAAAATTAGCTTGATTGAAAATTGAAAGCAACAAGAAACAAAACTCATGGACACAGTCAATAATTTAGCAGTTACCTGAGGGTAAGGGGGAATGGGGATGGAGAAGAAGGGAGAGGGACACAAATATATGGTGATGGACAGAGAACTGCCTCTGGATGATAAATACATAATACAACACACAGAAGATGTAATGTAGAATTGTACACCTGGGACCTATGTAATTTTTACTAATCAATGTCACCCCAATAAATTAAAAAAAAAAAAGAATTGCATTAGAGAAAAATTATTTTTATACAGGCTATTCAAAATTAATATTTTTGTCTGAAGTATATTAAACAGAAAAATATAGGCTTAAGATAACTTTAAAATTCTTTTAAATTATTATAAATCACAAGATTGGAGATTTCAGAGAGCGTGCATAGACCAATATATACATGTAACAAAAAAAGCAAGAGAAAATTTAAAAAGCAAAGACTAGATAAACTGACAAAAGAGATACAAGACAATTTGTGTTTGTTAAAACATTAAATTTGAAATAGTTTATTAAGATAAAACTTTCATTATGTGACAAATAGTCAATTCTAACTACATGATGTTTAAATACTTAGACTTGAAATTAAGTAGCATTAAAAATAAAAATAAAAATGTATGTTAAGCAAAATAAATAGATGGTCATTTATAGAATAAATTACATATTCTCCCTTGAACTGCTTCATATAGGATATTAATAAGGGCTATATTTAACGAGCTCTTACACTGTACCAGAAACTAATATGCAATTTTATAGTGATTAACTCATATATTCCTCTAAACTACTCTGTAAATTAAGTACAATATGATCTCCATTTTAAAGATAAATAAAGTACATTTGGAAAATTATAGAAATCCAACACAGCTAAAAGCAGAGTCCAAGATTTTAAGTTCAATACCTCTCTATAATGGTAAAATTGCCATAAAACTCTTGTCACTTGATCTTACTGCATTAGATTTAAACATGTGACAAAACAGTTAAAAAAACAAATGTAACTTTCAGACATTAACACATTTAGTAAAATGTAAAGTATAATCATAAAGGATAATGAAAATGTCAGTAGCACTTACAATTTAACAGGTTAATAAAAACTATTGTGTTTTAATCAATGTACTTTAGACCATAGACATTTCTTTTAATGATCACAGAAACTTCTGCTATAAGAAAAATAAAGTGAAAATCTACAGGTTTTTATCCTAGGATAGAAAGTAAGTCATTTAAAGCCATATAACTATTAAGTAAAGCCAGTATTTGTCCCCAGGACTATTTTACTTCAAATCCCTCTACTTAAAAATACACTATGTTATGTCCTAATAGAATAACAGGGTTAGTTTAAACGTGTGTGTGTGTGTGTGTGTGTGTGTGTTCAAGAGCTACTTATCTGATTGATCAATAAAAGAAATAAACTTATGGTAAAAATAAGCAATAAAATAAAAAGGCACAGAGAAAGGAGGAAATAGATCAGGCATTTAACTTCAGAAAAATAGGCAATAGAAAAAAAACTGTAAGAATTACTGCATGTAATTGAATCCAGAAAATTTTAAATCTTAATAAAGTAGACAGTTTTGGAGAAAAACAATATATTCTCAATTAGACAAAAGCATAAGTTAAAATATATGAAAATGTTTTTAAATTAGAAATAAATTAGTAAAAATAATTGAAGTATTATTCCAACAAGAGATTCTTGACTTGGACTGTGTTAGAGTCCAGGTCTATCACAGAGTGTATAATTTCTTTGTCCTGAAAAAAAGAGAGAGAAATATGAAAAGTCCCTTGATTTATTCTGTGAAGTAGGTAAAACCTGATGCTTGGTGTCCAAAGACACCAAGAAGACAATGCAAGAAGACTGCAAAATACTAAAATCCCCATCATCACTACCACCACCACCATTAAATCTGCATGCTTAGTGGGTTTGAGCAATGAGTTACATTTAGTATTTTTCATTTAGAAAGATGAAAAAAATTATTGCCTTAAATCCCAAATATTCAATATTGGTTCTTATTGGTATAAAGTGTAATTCTTAATTGGTTTACTTACTTCTGAAATACCCGAAGGAAACATAGGTCTCTGATGGTTTTTGCAGGTAATTTATAGGAGTGTTTTCCTGGTTAAGGGTTAAAACCACAACACTAAAACACCCTCTTGTTTAGCATTTACTGACAAATACAAAATGATGTCTAACTCAATTTCTTAAAATATTAAATCTAAATGCTGGTTCTAAACTTGAATATCTAATTTAATTGAATAATACTTCAATTAAGAACAAATCATTGACTTCTCTCCTTTTGATGCATGAACAAGCAGAAATCACAGAGCCCAATTATTCTTTAGAGATCTCCATAAATAATTACTAGTATATCAGAACCAAGTATAGTTTACACTAAAAAATACACTGAAAACTATACTTTGGAAGGACTATGTAAAGAAAGATGATATTTATAGTAATAATTATATCAAAAATTAGGTGCCAGAAATTTTTTCCAAATGTCTTATATGTATTACCTCATCCACTCTTCATAACAATTTTATGTAGTGGATTTTGCCAAATAAGGAAACTGGAGCCCGGAGAGGTTTAATAACTTCTCTGAGAACACAACTAACAAGTATCTGGACACACATTCACATAGCCCGGATTTGTCTGAGTTTGTGCTTATAACCATACACCATAAAATATTAACAGTAGAAAGTTAAAGTAGAAATTGTCATTATTTGCAAGTTTTCAAGCTGTTTATAAGAGCAGGTGGTCTTAGCAATACTGCTCCTTTCTAGCCCTAACTCATCCTGCTCTACTATTCACAGGAGATACACAAAGCTCTGTCTTCCTCTGTCTCTATTTCCTTTAACAGGGACAGCCCCAAACAAGATTTATGGAGATCTGCTGAGCGTCTCATTCTCCTGGTATGACTGCACCTCCCTTGGTTTACACGTTGTCTGCTTCCAATAACTGATTAATCCTAAAAAGGAAACTATAATTAGAATTGATTACCCAATTTCCCCTAAGAAACCATCAGTACTAATGTAAACATTTAATAGCCCTGTTCATTTCAGAAAAAAAAAAAAAATAGAATCCCCAAACTTCCACAATCACCCATATGGCTCTATATATCCTCTAATTGGACCCAATATCCTACCATTTTCTCACTCCCCGAGCACAGTCAGTGTACCTTTGTCAACAGAAAATCCCTTATATGAGTATCTTTATAAATTCTTTCTCATTATTTGAGAAAGCATGTAATTCTTACTTCTTCAAGCCCTGTAAATCCTCCACAGTCCTTGTTTCCCTGCAGCGCTCTCCAATGGTGGCCTGATTTTTATTTGTTTTTCTTTCCATTGGGTTCTTTCCAGAACCCCTGAACATGGGTCTGAACATGTTCAGTGGGAACACTGAACAGTGTTCCCAACATTTTTCCACTTGTGTAGCCCTTTTAAATCCATTTCTATAAATTGTACCCTTTGTTTTAAAAACAGCTATTTTTAAATACTGATACTTTTCTTTTGTTCAATGCCTATCTTAATGTAAAATAGTAGAAATGAGGTAATAAGAAAGAAAAATGAAATCTGAAGTACAAACTACAGATTTAATTTTACTATATTTGTAACGGTTAAATATTGATAATGATGATCAAGTATTTAAACATTAAATTAAAAATCTACTTGAAAAGAATCACGACTAAAGACAACACACTTAATTTTACTCAGACAACTAAACTGATTAAATAGTCTGGCTACGGATGTACTCATATATTTGGGGAAGTTCTAGAAATATTGCAAATGGATTGCTTGGAAACTGTAATGATTGGTAGAAGCATGGTTTGGGGGAAGGATTCATAGTCATGCCCTCACTGATCATCATTCGCTAATGAGATCTAATTTTAAAGTGTCTCCATTAATGGTGATTCAAACTTAACATTTATTGTTCCATAATGAATGTTTTGCATTTTTTTACTTTACTTGTTTTTTCGCCATTACCAATTATGTTTCACATAACCCTAAATGACACAGCATGTACCACAGCTTGGGAACCAATGGTCTAGACCAAAGGGAAGAGGCTTACTTCTCCTCAGTGCACGCTCACATCACAGTTCCTCTTCTTTCAGCACTTCAGTTCTTTCTCCTTGGTTTATATGACCCCATTCCCTCTCTTTTACGTAACATGGGGTCTAAACTTTATTCCTGCTTTATGTTCCACAATCCCTAAAGATGTTAGTACCAGGCTCACTGTCTTCTTATCACCATGGGAAACTACAACACCCATATGAATACCTTTCAAATGACTCAGCTTCTCGATCCAATCACTTAACTTCCAATGAGATTTTCTTCTAAACCACTTTAAATAGCTATTCCCATTACTAATAAGTGCCATTTAAAATAAGTATCAAAAACTGTGTCTTGTGCTCTTTTTCTACTTTTCCCTCTTACTTAGTCAACTATCCCATTTTCAACAAAGCTTTGGACAGTTTGGGACCTTCATTTCATTGGAGCCTCTTGGATATTGTGGCCCACCACATGCCTTTTTTCCTTACTTCCCTTCTCTTGCAACTTATTTCCATGAAACATTATTAGAATAATACTTCTCAATATATTGTTCAGCAAATAGCTTCACCTCCCCCACCATCATACTCATCTGACATACATATACTATGTGATTTTCAGAAATATTTCTGGTCTTCTTCCCATCCTGGGTCTAAGACAGTTTTACATTCCTTTGGATGGTCAGTTTTGACAAATGAAGCATGAATAGAAGTGTCTTGTGCCACTTTTTGAGAACAGATAATAGAGAATCTGTGTGTGATCCCTCAGGTTTTTTCTTTTTCAATGAAGTAATCACAGAAATATGTTAGTATGGAGTTGCCAAAATGACAAAGCATCCCAGAATACTGAGCTAATACAAGGTAAACAGTGGCCTTGGAGACTTTTCTGGTTCTACATCAGCCTTTGGGTAATTTATATGATTTTATCTTGTTATAAGATTCATACAGTCATTCATTCATAGGGTTGCCAACAGTTGCAAATGACTCAACAGGGTGTAACTCACCCATGGCAAGAAGATAATGGAACCAATTGCATTGGTACCTGAAAAGTCCTTAATCCTAGTTAAACTCAACTCAGTATATTCATGTTTCTAGCTGAGCAGCTAGCATATGACAGGAGAAAGATCACAACTTCCTGACTTGTGACCATAAATCTCAATTGCCCTTTCTTTATTCCCTAAATTCTTCAACATGACTGTTTCACAATTTCCCATCTCCCAAATACCCAGTTTACTCCATTTTCACTTTAAAATGAGTGTTCTTATTTTACTGAGGATTTAGAAGCCATGTAAAGTAAATGTCAAATTCCCCACTCCTGATACCAAATCTACCAATCTACCTAAATTTGTGACCAAATATTTCAAAGCTATTAAAGTAGAAAAGCAAATGACCCAAACTGACCTTAATCACTGACTCTCTTCTTTCTTAATAAAAGACTTTTATTTTTGAAATTATCTTTTATTTGAATAAATATATTTTCTTTTTATTGTATCTCCCGCAAAAATATCCAGACATATAAATGCATACTTTTAAAAAAATAATTAAAAAAATCTTGATCTTGGCTACCCTAAAATTCCCCAAATAATTGGGATCTTCAATCCACTGCAACATTTCTTGTCAAGGTCCCTGAGGAATTTCATCATGCCAAAACAAATGATTAATTTCAGTCCTTCACTCAAAATCTTTATTGGATTTTACTTATTTGCTCACCTTCTTCTTCCCTCCAGAAACTTTTTTTTTAAACTTATCTTCACGGACATCATAACCTTAGCCTTACTTTTAAATTGCTGTCTTTTCTAGTGTCTTCTATTGGCTTCTCTTTGTTTATTTGAACTTTTAACTTTAGAGTATTATAAGGTTGAGTCAAGGACTTTCTCCTGTTTTCTCTACTTTACCCACATTCACACTTAAGATGATCTTATCCAGTCCTGTGCTTTTAACCATCTGTAAAATATTAAGTGTCAAATTTATATTTTTATTCTGAACACTTTCCATGAGTTTCTGAACCAGATGTGGAATTTCTTATTAGATGTCTCCGCCTTTTAGTTAGTTTCAAGTGCCCAGTAGGCATCCCAAATTAACCCTTTCACTATGTTAATTAACTTCACTTTTTTTTCCAAAACCTGTCAAAAAGCCACAAAAAAGATGATATTTTAACTACTGTATGCATTTAATAACATTTTGAACTACTTTGTATATAAATGACATTATTTTTATTTTAAATTTCTGTTATATGGTAATAAATTTACCATTATATTGAATTTTAGCAAAAAATATTTAAAACATACTAATTAGATTTAAGTATAGATAAATTAGAATACAATGGCATTGGTGACATAAAAATTTTATTACAAAATGTTACACAGTGTGGCATACAAACCATCTTTGCTGTTGATAGTGGAAGCTATATAAAAACATATTTACAAATCTTGTAAATAGAAAAAATTCTTTGAAATGGTTTCAGACAGAATAACAATTTTATAATAATTACAGTATTTATATTTCCAAGTAAATACATTTAAGGTGGTACATTTTATTAAAATAAATGACTACATTAAAGTATAAAATTTTCCTATTGTCTGGAAAAACACAAAAATACAGAAAAATGTACACCTATTTTTCTAAACTTCCTTTCTGGAACACTGACAATGTTTTTGAGCTTGTGGGGTAAACTCGGATGCTGCAGTCAGTGGATGGAAGTTTTCATTTGGATATATCCAAACATAGGAGCAAAAGGCTTAATGTGTCCAAACAACTTATATACTTAACCTACACATTCCTGAGTCACATCCATCTCTGTAAATGGGGCCATTGGCTACCCCACTGCTTATACCAAAATCCAGAAGTTAGCCTTATTTGTCTAAGTCTCCTTGGGCCAGCAGGCAAACCAAAGCATGCTCTTCTCATGGTGGCAGGGGTGGAGGAGAAAAGTGTGGAAACCAATGATACTTCTTAAGGACCAAGGTTAAAATTGGTACTCTAGTACTTCTGCCTACATACTATTGGCCAAAAACATTTTAAATCACAACCTATAGTTTCAGGACTCAAAATTTGGGCCAACATTTTAATCTACCACACTATGGACCATTGGTAAAATTGTTTCTGAGTTAAGATATTACTGGAATTCTAAGCAATAATAAACAATGCTTGTTTGATAGAAGTTTTAAAGTACTTATGTGTAAAGCTTTTAAACATGCATTCTGTAGTTACCTATATTCTCCCATTAGGCAATACTGCAATATGCATATTTTCATCAATTTACAAATGAGAAAACTAAGGATCACAAAGGTAAAATGTCTTTTACTAAATCACTCATTTATCTTTGAAAAGTTATTGGAATCCACTACTTACTATTGTTCAGAATCTAACCATCTCTGTCCCCTTTTCCTACTACATCTTAATGTCTTTGTAACTTATTAAAACAAAATAAAGTTTGGAATATAATATATTATAAATTACCTACATATGAACAAATAGTTGCATCCTTAGTGGTAAATATATATGCATGTTACTAATAACACTTCACCTTATAAATTTCATAGGGGTCTTAGAGTTAGCTTTGATGGATGATGCCATTACTATTGCATGCAAATCCTTTAACATCACCGCCAAATCAATGTCATTTCCAATGCATCATGTAAGAAGTCTTAAAGAGATTATAAAATAAAAGCACACCATACTTTCAGAGTCCAGTAGACTCTCAGTTAACCAGCACCCTTGGGGATTGGTTGATGTCAGATAAACGCACTCAGCACTCTCAAGCAACCAGTAAAACTCTCAAGCAACCTGCAAAAAATTGAAGATTTTATGTGCCAGTTGCTTGAGTACCAGTTGCTTGAGTTCTGGTTAACTGAGAGTTTACTGTATTATCATGGTGATACTTGTGTTTAGATGCTAGATAGTAAAATGATATTTTTCTTTGTAGTCAAAATGGTATATCAAAAGATTAGGCTTTGCGTTGAAAAACAAAATTCTGTCCTTGTTTTGGTCCTTATCTTAGAAATTATTTAGCAAAACTCTCTGAGTTCCTTTCACTATATAGTTTTTTACCATTTGAGGAAGATCTATGATATTGAATTTTTCAATAAAGGGCATAATTTTCTAATTTAGTAGAAATGGCAACGTTTGTCACATTTCAACCATTAAGAAATTGCAGTATTTGTTATCAAATAAACCGCCCCAGGTGGCTTCCTTTCTTGCTCTTCAGCTGAGCTTTTGGTCTCAGTTCAGCTACACTGGCTATCAAGGGGTTTGACCAGGACCTGGAGACAACAGTAAAAGACTTAAAATTTTTTTCCAAATATTCAGGTTTCTTTTTTAATTTTAAAATTTGCTATTTCTGTTGTTTGAAACAAAGTTCATGTTATCATGCCACAGCCTTGGTTCTGCTTCAGGAAATAATTCACAAGTAAAAGTTACTTGAAAAGTCTTTTTAAGTGTTGTTAAATCCATGATTTGAAGGATCAGTCATGTTCTATTTTTATCACATTATTTTCATAGTACCCAGCAAGTGTCTGACACCTGGTAAACAATCATACTTATTTAATGAAGTAAATCAATTACCATTAACTTGTATGACGTTTTCATAAGAAATAAAGAATAAATACAAGTCTAATAAAAATTATTGGCATTATGGTTTATGAAATAAAAATTATAAAGGAAAACAATACTTAAATGTTATAAAATTTCTATTAGTTATCATGGGTTACCAAAAATAAAAAGATTTCTCAATAAAAAAAATAAATGAACAGTTTCCGTGAAAGAAGAAATGTTATTACTTATAGAAAGGTATGAAACATAAAGCTCTGATAACACTGTTGTGTAAAATGACTTTAGTAGGAAAAAAGAAAACCCAAAGAAGAAAAAAAAATCATAGATCTGGTTTATAACAAAATCAATAATAAAGAAAAATGTCTGCAAAAGCAAAGAAAACAATGTTGAGAGTCAAGTCAATTTATAAAAAAATAGGAAAAAGTTGAAAGAAGTACAATACTTAGTACCTGAAAACTTAGGTTCAAATTTCAATAATCTGCTTGATTCAATAATTTATGACACATCATTTAAAAATCATAAGCTAGACTTTTCTCATGTATAAGAGTATAAAACAGTTAATGAAATTTTTATACAAGATTACACAGATATATAAAACTTTATACAGACTATTAAATATTTTCAAATTTATATAATTTGCAGATTAATCAAAATTGCAATCTGCAAATGAAATAACAGATTTAAAGGAGTTTTTATACTAGAAATTATGTCACAGATATAACGTAGCTTTGTTATCATATAGGTATATTTTAACCTGTGTATTTTGAAGAACAAAAGTGGGGATTTTTAACTTACTATTGTATGTGCCCGTGCTCTTTTACTGAAAATTTTGCATGCTCTTGAGTCTAATGTGGGCCAGTGTATTTATTGGAAAGAAAGCATTGTAAAGAAACCAGAAGAAAGAATGTATTGGACAACAGCAGAAGTTTCTGAAACACCAATTTTGTTTTCATCAGGAATGTATGAATGTCTTTTTAGTAGGCAGGGACAATGATAGCAGTAAACTATATGTTGTCAACTGAAACCAGTAACTGATGTTGTAGTGACTTTCTTAAATATCAGCCAGCCTTTCCTTCAGTCATATTCTTCAGCTGACTTCTCTGAAGTTATAGGTGAGGACCACTGCCTTGAGCTTCCTCTCACAGTTCTCATTAATAATGGTAAAGCACTATTCTAGGAATTAGAACATGCCAATTCCCGTACCATCTTCCATTCCACCCATTCCGCCTATTCCAGGGTCTTTCTTTTCTTCAGGAATTTCTATGACTACAGCTTTTGTTGTAGTTAACAGAGAGCCCACTCTAGCTCCAATAAAGCAGTTGGCACAACCTTAGTTGGATCAGTGATTTCTTTTTTCACCATGTTCACAAAATCTCCAAGCATAACATTACAACCAACTTCTGAGAAACTCTGTTATTTTCTCAAATATCAATGACATTTGAAATCTTAGTGATGGTCGCTGCAGGAATTTTGAGTGTTTTTAAAATAATTTCTATACCACTTTCTGATCTTCATTAGCTGGAGTTAAGGAGTCCAAAGCTGGAATGCATTGAAGCAGGGCACAACCCCCTCCCAGAACAATGCCTTCTTCAATAGCAGTTCATACAGCACTGAGGACATCTGTTTCTCTGTCTTTTTTTGTTTTTGTTTTTAGAGGTGAAACAAAGGGATAATTTATTGAGGAGAAAGTACACTCCAAAGAGGTAGGAGCGGGCTCGAGCAAGGAGAGTGGCTCAAGAGCCCCTCTGTCTTTCTTTTTTTCACTTCAACATCACTGCTCCACCAATCTTCAGCTAAGAGTTTCACCAGATGTTCATCTCGTTTTTCTTTTTCATATTCACTAGCTGTGATATCTAACTGCTCAACGATTTCTTGAGTAATGTTTTTCAGTTTTGAGCCTTGTCACCTTTTAGTTTCAAGGGCATGACATCATCAGTTTTGAGCCTTGTCACCTTTTGGTTTCAAGGGCATGACATCATCTTTGGTCACAATGACCTCTCAAACATTTTCCTAAGTTGAGAGGCTGAATATCTTCAAGATTTAGAGTCAATAGTTCCCCGATGGTGTAGTGGCTTAAGGCTTTGGCGTTGGCACTGTCAGCACTGCGGCCTGGGTTCAATTCCCAGTCAGGGAGCTACCCACATACCAAAAAGCAAAAAAAAAAAAAAAAATACTTCTCCAAACATTGCACCACCAGTAGCAATAGCCATATCTTTAAGCTGGCTCTTTCATTGCTACCAAAACCTGGAGCTTTGACTGCTACAACCTGAAGACCAACTTTAAGCCTATTCAAAACAAGTGTACTTAGAGCTTCTCCATCAACATCTTCAGCAATTATGATCAAGGGCTTATGATGAGCATTGGCAATTTCAAGAGCAGTTACAATGGACTGGATACTAGAAATTCTTTTTCACTCAACAGAACATAGACATCTTGGAATTCATATTCTTGACCTTTTGATGTGTTAACAAAGTATGGAGAAATAAACCTCAATCAAACTTCATGACTTCGATAATTTCTAATTCATCATTCGGTGTTTTTCCATCCTTTACTGTGATGACACATTTTCTTCCAACCTTTTCATTGCATCAGAAATGATGTTGGAAATTTCTTTGTCTCCATTTGCTGAAATCATAGCAACCTGAGCAATTTCTTCAAGGGTTGTCAGAGGTTTAGACTGCTTCCTAAGTTCAGCAATTATAGCATCAACAGCTAACATCACATCTCTCCTGATTTCCACCGCATTATCACCCTTGCTAATCTCAAAGCCTTCCTTGGCAATAGCACGTGCTAGTACAGTAACAGTTGTGGTGCCATCCCCAGCCTCTTTATCTGTATTATTGGGAACATCTTGGACAATTTAGCACCAATATTTTTATATTTATCTTTTAAGTTAGTGGACTTAGCAACAGTTACACCATCTTTTGTTACTTTGGGACTTCCCCAATGCTGTTCAATAATCATTGTTCTTCCCCTTGGTCCCATAGTAACAGCTATAGCATCAGTTAAAAGGTCTACACTTTGAAGCATTAAGGCTTGGGCATCTGCACCAAATTATATCTTTGGCATAAGCCCTGGACACTGGCCCAGTCTGGTGAAGGTCTGCATGTAATAGAAGCATTTCTGCAGGGCAGCAGCAGGTTGTATGAGTAGCAAGGCAGGCATCAGTGGTGAGGGAGGGCTGAAACACCAATCTTTTTATAAAAAATATTCAGAAAATTTTTTTACCAAAAATTCAGAATAAATTTGTGCATTCAATGATTTTAAAGAAGTAGTTTTATATCATGGAGTTGAAAGGTAAATTGTCAATGACTTTCAATCATGCTTGTAATAAAATATAAGATCTCTACCTAATTTACGGATTCTTACATAATCATACACCAGCCTTTTATTTTTCAATTTATAATGTTTCCTTCATGCTACAGTCTAGCAAAACTAGTTTTCTCCAGAAGGCCTTAATTATGCCAATTTTATTCCCACCTTAAGAGTCTGCTAGATATTTCTTCTATCTTTACTGGTTATTTAGACATTAGGCCTTCCTTAGATACCTGTTCTATAGTAGCATCCAATGATTCTATCAATTCACCTGACTAATCCTTTTTAGAATGCACATCACCCCTTTATACTTTCCTGTCTTTATTTATTTTTTTATTTATTGTAAACCTCTTCCCCCTGGAGTTAATCTCCATGAGTACAGGAACTTTGCCTTTGTTCTTCATCACTGTACCCCAAGTACTTAACATTATGTATGGCAAAGAGTTGATTCTCAACATATGTATGTTAAATAATCATAGAGAGCTTCCAAGCTGAATATTTCCTTTGGTATTGGGGAAAAGAGTTTCAGAAAGGTGCATTGTTTGTTCAAGATATACAGCCTGTTTCTTGAATCTTGGTTCCATTATCTCTCTACTTTACTATGGAAATTAGCACTAATTAACTCTCTTACTGGTTTTATTATCACAGGTTACAATTTTATGTTTGAACTTACTGCAAGCAGCATGTCTATTATATTTCTATAGAGTTGAGAAATATTTCTAGAGTTCTTAGAAAAGAGCAGGCATCCTGCCAACCAAATGAAAGGAAAGGCTGACAAGTTGATCTGGATCAATCATCCCCTCAAGTAACAGAAGCAAAAGGCATACGTATTAAAGTAATTATTTCAGTCAATAGAATCCTAAAGGCACCTAAAACTCCAGATTGCAGAAGTGACACTGGAAGGAGTAATATCAAAGGCTTATTGATTTTTATGATTCCAATGTGTTGCTTCTAATGGTTTCAATATAGGCATTAAAAAAGTGAACAAATAATGGTCACAGTTTCTGATGGATTTAAAGTCAAGATAAAATTATATCCAGTTGACTTCCTTTAATCCACAGGTTCCTAATTTATGGATTTATGAATCAAAAATACTTAAAGAAAAATTACATTGTTGCTGATGGGTAATACGTAGTTAAGCCTGTGATGGTTGTACCTGTATTAAACATATACAGGCATTTTTTAAGTCATTATTCCCTATATAACATATAGTATAACACCTATTTATACAGTATTTGGATTGTTTTAAGAAGTATAAATAATGCAAAGATGAAAATATATTGGAGGCTGTTTAAAGGTTATATACAAATACTATGCCATTTTATATAAGCGACATGAGTATCTAATGTTTTGGGTATCTATAGGGGGTCCTGGAACCAATGTGTTGTATATACCAAGGGACAACTATACTATAACATTATTAACTAAAAAGGTTAATGGAAACAGTCATTTCTCATATTAGGAAGAACCAAAAGCATAAGTAATTATCCATTCACTTTGAGTATGAAGGGAAAAAAAGGAAAGATGAAGAATTATTAAACAATTTTAAGTTAAACTAAACATTTTTAGAATATTTAGAAGTTTATAAAACCAAATTATTTTTTTCTCAAATTTAATAATCAATCTTGTGTAAAAGTATTTTTAATTTCCTTTTTAAAGGAGGGGGTAGTCACTTAAGCTCTGATAGATAAAGAGTTTGGAAGTTACCATGCCTGTCCTTATAGAAGAAAAAAAGAAAATCAATGGGTTTTTTGGCCCATCAGAGAACCAAAATCAGAACATTAGAAGAATTAGAAGCCCCTGGTACCCACAAATAACTACAACAAACGTTAGATGCCTACCAGCTCTTAGCAAGATTATCATAAATCTCACATTAAGATCTATTTATCAGTTCCTATTACCCAATACAATATGTCCAAATTTTAACACAAAATTACGAAGTATATCAAAAGACAAAAACAACAAAGTCTGAAGAGACAAAACATCATCAGAGCGAGATTCAGATATGACATGGGTGTTGTAATTATCACACAGGGAATTTAAAATGACTATGTATAACATATTAAGGCTTTAATGGGCAAAGTAGCCAATCAGTAAGACCAGATGGATAATGCAAGCAGAAAGATGGAAACTCTAAGATAACCAAAATTAAATTCTTATAAATCAAAAACATAATACCAGAAATGAATAATGCTTTTGACAGGTTTATCAGACTCAACAGAACTGAGGAAAAGAATCAGTGAGCTCAAAATAGGTCAATAGAAACTTTCAAACTGGATAAAAATGGATTTAACAATCTCTTACAAAAAGTAAGTAGCTAAGTTTTAACCTCAGTTCCAGAGTATCCAAGTTCTACTACTTGCTTTTACCTTTAATTATCTACTCTTCATAGTAAGAATCATCTGTCAAAATTAAACACAATGACTATTTGAAATAATAATTTTCCTGAACATTTGATAATTGTCCATAATTTAAAAATGAATACTATCGAGATTCTAATAAAATGTCAGCCATATAAATGGCAAGAAATTTAATTTGATTTCTAGTTTCCTAAATTTACATTAGTAAAGAAGTACCCAAAAGAAGTACTCAAACACTTCCAAGTCACAGCAAATTCCTTGAAATGATCAAGTAGCAAAAAACAAACAAACAAGAACAACAACAAAAAAATCCCAAAATCAACTGGCAAGCAATCTTAAGACTGTTGTGTGGGAGAAACCCATGAGCCAGGGCTACTAAATAATTTGTCAGAAATAGGCTCCTGACATTCTTACTGCAGACTACCTGCCTACGGTCCAGAAAAGGCATGCTACTAATTTACATTAGTATCATTTTTATTAACCAAGGAATCATCAAGATTAGAAGCGTTCCTATCACATGGAAGTCACTGCATGACTACCTGTTTAACAATTGAATGTAACTCTCAAACAAATAAATAAATAAAGAATATATCCAAAGTCATTATTTCAGTAAAAATGTCATGGTACCTGCACTTGAGTACAGTCAAGGAAGAGGAGAAATAATTGGGTTGCTCAGGATGCTGTCTCTTAAGGTACATAATGAGGCAGGCTCTGAAAAAAAAAACAACACAAAAACGTTGAAAACTGAAACCAACTATGTCATTGCAGGAGTAATCCTGGCAGAAACAGGCAACAATAAACAAAGGTGAACTCTTCTTCATACCAGCATTTCAGTCTCCCTTCAATGCCTTCTAGTGATAGAATCTACTAGGCACGCAGTTAACAAAGGAGAAAGGAAACTGGCTGAGTCTCAATCCCTATCACCAAGTAAAAGCTTTGGAACTGAGAGACAATAGCTTCAAAGCCAGCACAGTCTATCCCTTTGGCAAATATTTAGCATCTTTCCATTATATTCTATGTGATCTTCAAAACAAACCCAAAATGCTTTCTCTTAACCAGGTATAATAGCCCTTTATACAAACAAAATATTGTCATTCAATTTCAAAGTCCCAACATTCACCATATTCATTTCTGGGTGATACGTGTGGCATCCATGTCTAAATAATGATACTTACTCCTCAAAAATAGTAACAGTCCACTTTTAGTAACCTGAGAACTAAATTATAAAATTAAACACCACCAACAATCCTTGCATAAAATTATAAGAAAAGGAGGGAAGAGGGGTAAGGGAGAGGGGAGGGGAGAAGGAGAGAGAAGGAGACAAAGACAAAGATAAAAACAAGGACAGTAATGCATCTAAATAAATATATGACAAGCAAAAAAAGAAAAAAAAAGAATTCACAGCAGCTAAAGTTCTCTTTTCTGTAACAAGTCACAAAATCATACTTTGTGACTTGTTTACTTTTTCCTTCTGTAATTCATTAGCCCTAAGTCAGAACTTCAGCTAGTCAGGGTTTTTTCCTCATAGAGCAATTTATACCTTTATTACGGAATGTTCTGAATACTCAGTGGTTTTGAGTTTTTATGCAACTTTTAATATTTGGTATAAAAGTAGTAAGAGGTCTCTAAGGGAATGCCCTGCATTTCAAATCTTGTTTTGCCTTTGGTCACATATTGGCTGGTTATGAGGAGATGCCTGTTCAATTAGATGCATCTTATTAATGATAAAAAAGAATTCGTTTTTTATTTTTATTTTTTTTTGCATTCTTTTCTCGTTCTACTTCTGTTCCCAAAAACATGAGCCCAAAAGCACTGACATCTTTTTATTTTTATTTTTTTATATGTGCTTTTATGTGACAGGTCAAAACTACAGGTAATAGAACAACATTGCAAAGAAATGAAAAAGTAAACTATATAGAGTTTCAGTGGCCTCTTGAGGCTTTTCAGAATTTGTGTCAATTCAAGAATCCCATCGGCACTTATTACCTCCATCACCCGTTGTTAAAACAAGTCCACAAGCTGCTTTCTTCTCTTCTTCGCTGCCAGGGAGAGATCGCTATCACTACACTGCCTATTCCCTCCTTCCGCTCAGCATTATGACTGTGAAGTCCAAAAGGACTTCAACCTCCAAGAAAATCGCGTCAAACATGCAATCGAGCCAATCTCAGAGAACAAAGGCCCACCATGTGCTCTACTGGCTGTCCCCACCCTGTGCACAATCACCATAAATGAGCCGCAGTCCCAAAGAGTGCTCACATAAACATGCAGGTATGGGATAGAAAAATGAAGAAAAATCACATCGAAGAACAGAAATTATGTATAGTAATTTGTACTTTATATCTTATCAATGCCTTGTAAGATGCTTTGTAAGATGTATGGATTCAATGAACAGTTGCTGATAAAAATTGAGTTTAAATACTGTAGGTCAAATCATTAGGTTAATGTTTTCTAATAATATGTTTTCTTTTTGTGTGGTGGGTGAGAAAAAAGAGCTGAGCTATAAAATCATGCAACTTTATAATCCTCTGTGATGTCTTCTCTTAAATTCACATATATTCAATCCCTTCAAACTGTGCCTGAGTGGTCAGTTTACTTCATGTTTTTGCATAATTGAAGCAAGTCATATAAAAAAAGATTTACAGGAAATGGGTACCTTTTCTAAAACATTCAGGCATCCAAAATATTTTCATTCTTTTAAAAATGCAAATTAATAATTATATATAGAGTGAGAATTCACACCTTTGCTATAAAGCCTTTAGATGGTAACAACTTTGGGTTGAGTACCCTATGAATGAGGAAGTATAAAAGTAATTCAGAAAGCACATTAGTTGCTTATTTTTTATTCATTCTTAAGTAATCTGACTGAAGACCCTCTTTCAAGAAATTTACTTTAATTAGAGAAAGAGAAAGTACACATATCAAGAGCCACGTCTTTGGTTTTTCTCAAGGGAACTTATTTGATAAAATTATAAATATGTACTCATAATATATCTGTAGAATTACCAATTTCATGCCTGCAAGCTAGGTGTTTTTCTTAATATCCAGGTGTAAATATTGATCGGCCATCTTTTTCAATCTTCCGTAAAAATTCAATAACGTGATTTTTTAAAAGGAGTTTTTAAATTAAGTTTGTTCATAACATTAAACAATAATCATTGCTTTTCAACAACCATTTCTGGTTCTCCTTCTAGGCCAACAGTAGAATTGCACTTTCCTGTCTCCACACAATTTTAAGTAAACCTAATGGAGCAAAAATGACTTGTATCACTCCTGGGCAAGGGATGCTAAGAACCAAGGCATGAATGAACACGTGAGACTGTGTACTTCCCTTTTCCTAGATGCAGCCTCTTCTTGCCTGGGTCCTTTGTAAGGATAGAAAGTAGAACTTATTGCTAACCTGTTTTGGGGACATATAGTTAGTAGAAAATACATTTTGATTGTATTTAGCAGCAGAAATTTGGAGGCTACTTTTTCCAAGGCACATGTAAAAATCTTGTTTTCTTTGGAAGATATTGACATGAAATGTGTAGTGGCCTTTTCTGTACTGTAGGCTCTAAGTTTTGGTTAGAGAAAGGATTTAAGGGATAAACAAGAAATAAAGGAACAGGGAGTTGGAGTAGTATGAGAAAAGAGAGAGAGATTGGAGAAAATATAGCAGTGTGTTTTTTTTTTTAACAACTACATAAAGTTAGTAAGAGCTTATGTGATCGACTGTAATTTTAATGAACTGAAAACGCCTGATGTAATCTTCAACCATAACCTCTAACCTTTTCTCATGCCCTAATGCTTCTTCTTATATTACTATTGCCACTGTAGGTGCTTTCTCAACATTTTAAAATTTTTCCAATCTTAAAGACAGTGACAAAAAGATTCAGAAACATCTGACTTTGTAATGTACATGTCAACTTCCAAACCAAATACTGCGTTGTAAAGTTAGTAGACATAGAATGAAAGGTCTTCTCAGGAGAAATGATGCATCTTTATTTTGCATGTTTATTCCAGTTTGCCTTCTCCTACAGGGAGAAAGAAAGAAAATTTGCGAGATTTTAACAAATATGAAAGCAATGCCCAATAGGAGAATAAAAGTCAAGTTGCAAAGAAGCCTTTGCTGAAACTGAATTCTGCATTGATTTGATGGATTTAAGAAACAGAAAACTACTAATAAAAGAATGCAAGGATTACAAAGAATTTTACAAATGGTAATCACATTAGCACAGCAGGGCTCCACCAGCATCCTCCACCTCCTTCTCATTAGATTTTTGTTTCTCAGGCCTGCCACTGCTAAAAGGCCTCAGGAGTGGCTTTTCTTCCATAGTCTTTCCATCTTCCAAATTCTGCCATTTGCCCACAATGTATCTAATAAATATATTTGATTTCTAGTACTTTCCCTTAACATATTGTTTTAGTTTTCTAACTCACTGAGTAAAGGTTAAGTTATTGAATGAAATTAATATGAAGCAATATTACTTTTAAGCTGAAAGGCAATAAATGATAAAGGTTAAAATAGCAATCTCTTTTAACTGTGTTAAAACTGTATTTGAATGTCAGACTTACCACTTAAAACAGCTGCGCTTTGAATGAGGACTTAAACTTTTTAAGTTTCATTAAATTATCTTTAGGATGATGATAAAAATGATAGTGATGTTAATAGTATTTTTCTCATATATTTTTGTCAGCAACAAATAACATATATATGTAACTGAATTGTTAATGAATGGCTATTAAATTTGAATTTCAATTAAATAATGAATAATATTTCAGTAGAAGTGTGTCCCAAATGTTAGAACATGTTTATACTAAAAACAAAAAAAATGAAACACATGAATACTAATTTGTGTGTGTATATATATGTGTGTGTGTGTGTGTGTGTGTGTGTGTATTTATTTATTTATATATAAGTTCTAACAATTAAGTTTGTGAACTCATTCTAGAAAAAGAAGCTACGCACTGATGCCAACACCTAATCCATCCTTCAAGACAATTTTGGAACTCTTTTTCTGAAATGGCCATCAGAGCTGTCATCAGATGACCCTTCATGTTCTGAATGTCATCAAAATGTCTTCCTTTCAATATTTCCTGTATCTTCAGGTAAAGAAAAAAATCAGTGGGGGCCAGATCAGGTGAGTAGGGTGAATGTTTCCATACAATTATTCATTTACTGGCTAAAAACTCCCTCACAAACAGTGCCATGTGAGCTGGTACACTGTTGTTGATGCAAGAGCCATGAGTTGGTGAAAAGTTCTCGTTGCTTTCATCTAACTTTTTCATAAAGCCTCTGCAGCACTTCCAAATAGTAAACTTGGTTGACTGTTTGTCCAGCTGGTACAAATTCATAATGAACAATCCCTCTAATAGGAAAAAATGTTAGTAACATCGTTTTGACTCTTGATTTGAATTGGCAGAATTTTTTTGGTCATGGAGAAATGAGTGACTTCCATTGTGCACCTTGACACTTTGTTTCAGGATCATATTGGTACACCAATGTGTCACCACCAGTGAAAACACTGTCTTGCCTCTTGGCAAACTTCAACTCTCCTTTGCTTGTCTTCCTCAGTGAGCTCCTTTGGGACCATTTTTGTAGATACCTTTCTCATGCCAAGATTTTCAGTTAAGATTTTCCTATTTCTCTGTCAATGTTTACTTGGCCTGCTATGCTCCTTACAATCAGTCGAAGATTTTGATGCCCAATTCAATGAACATTTGCAATGTTTTTCTCAGTTCTGCTTGTCCTCCTGACGTCTCTCCATCAGTGATGCTTTCTCTTTCCTTAGAAAAACATTTAATTCATTTGTACACTGCTGTTTTCTTCATAGCATTATTCCCATAAACTTGGACTAACATGTCCATGATTTCACTTCTACTCTTGCTAAGTTTAAAAGGAAATTTAATGTTTCTTCATTTCTCTAATTCAAGCTTTGATATTCTCTCAACAGCACACAAAAACACAGCACAGTAACGACCACCACTCAGCAAGACACCACCACACTTGGACATGAACATAGCTCTGAGACAGATATATTATACTGAGGTTGTTTGTACAGTGCTGCCAACATATGTACATGGTGGCAAGTTTGGGAAATTAATTGTCAGATGTCATATATATATACATACATACAATTTTTATTAGTTTATCCAAACTCAAAGTTAACAAACATTAATTATATTTTTATTGGCTAAATTTGATGAATATATATATATATATATATATATATATATATATATATATATCCTTAATTCGGTTTGTAATAAATGATATCAGCAAAGTGATAACTGCTATTATTATTATAATTATTATTAATATGCCAATCCCTGGAGTGTTCCTAGAGTTTTATATTTTGAAAAAATTCATCATAACCAGAAACATAATTAACTATATCCTTCTAAAGTGAATTTAAATCTCATTTCTGTCCACCTTTTTCTTTACTTATATAATTGTTTTGTGTCCTTCACATAGACATTATCATCTTCATTTAATAGCAGTGGTAGAGCAACTTCTATGCTGGCTCCTGTGACTCTGCCTCTTGACGTTCATGCCCATGTTTGATCTCCTACCCTTGAATGTGGCGGGACCCATGACTTGCTTCCAACCAACAGCATATGACAAAGATGAGAGAATGTATGTGATTATGTGTATGTAACAATGTGCTCATATTACATAAGGCTGCAATGCCCACCTTGCCAGAGCCTGTCCTTTGCTGGCTTTGAGGGACATGTGAAGACTCCCTGCACTACAAGGAACTCAGGGCAACTTCTAGGAGCTGATATATAGATATATAGATAGATAGATAAATAGATAGATAGATAGATAGATAGATATAGATATAGATACAGATATAAAAATCTATTTATGCACAATAGCCACGAAGAAACTGAAGACCTCAGTCTTAAAACAGAAGGAGCCTGAGTGCCCTTCCCTGGTTGTTCCCCATTTAAGCTGCTGATGAAATTGCAGCCTTGGCTGTCGCCTTGACTGCAGTCTTGTGAATTCTTAAGTAGAAAACCCAGCTAAGCAAGGCCTAAATTCATGATCCACAGAAGTTACAAGATACTAAAAAAGTTTTGTTTCATGCCACTAGATAAATTGATAATTAATACACTATCTTCCATTTACCTTACTGGTTGGCTAATGTGAAAGACCATACTTGAATGCCAACACTTGAATGCATTGGTGTTGTTTTATACTAAACAAGAAATTAATTCTTCCTTTTTTCTCAGATAACATTTGAAATATGTCGTTCTAGCTTTTATTTCATTAATTTGTATTTGTTTTTATGTTCACATATTATATTATCTCCTCTATAACACAGGGATGCTAGCATATATTTAGCTGAGTGTTGTAAGATGTGGCTATATAAAATTGCCCAACAATTAATAAATGACAATGTCTTTCTGTATCTTAATATGATTTCCCAGAGGATAGAGACTTCTGATATTTTTGCCTCTATATCATGAGCTCATGGCACATATTAGGTATTCGAAATATATTATTTTAATGAAAATTAGATTTCATTGGTTAAATACTTAGTAAGCTTTAAATAAATGTGGTTAGATTTTTTTTCTAAAGGTTTTCACAATATTAGCCATGTATCTCCTAACCATGAATCTGTAGGAAATATGGATTTTGAGATCAGGGGTGGAGGAGTTTGTAAGACACATTGCAAACTCCGTGTCCTTGACTGTTGTATAAGTATATTTCAGTAATATTAATATTAATTGAGCAAAATTACTTTATATTGCTAACCACATGAATGAGGAATGAAATACATAGCTATCTGTTTTTATGTAAGCTTGAGCCTGAACAAAAATATCAGACATATATAGAAAGGAGATGGGGTTAAAAGCAGCATGCTTTCCTAACTCTGTCTTTCTCTTTTTCTTGACTCACTTCATTTTATCCATTGAATTCTTTAGTACTTGAATATGAATAAAATGAAGGGGCTAATAAGGATTAAATAACAAGTACTACAGAACACCAAATATATAAAAGTTATAGAGACTCCAGCTACAATATGAATGAATATCATGTCATAAAATAAGATTTAATGTGATATAAATCACTATTATTAAATATATCATTGGTTACATGACTTAGCATCATGATTTTAGATTTCTAGGTAAAAATCCAGTTTCTAAGGTCCAGAAATGATCTTCAGTAGCCAAGCCTTTGACTATGATAAATGCAGTTATGGCACCATGTTTTAACAGGTGGTTTGGAATAGTAATCCTTGAGTTGAAGTAGTTTAATGCTACTATTTATTTTTTATCATTTATTCTTTTTCAAAATGAGCTAGAGTATTCATAGCCATTCTGATTAGCCAGACTCTTTTTTTTTTTTCCTTCAGTGCAAGTATCAAATGGATTGTGTGTAGTGCCATTTCCATTTTATTAGGTTTGCTTCAGGTTAATTTTGTATGACTAAATTTTTCATTCAAATTCTTTTATTGAAATCAGCAGCCTCATCATGTCATTTCATTCAAAACTAGAAAGGCCATCATTTTACAGAGTTGGCAACTTTAGCGCATCAGGGATTCTGTAATTTATTTGGGTACTCTGAAAGAATTTTATTTCAGGTATGCTGAATACACCCTTTATGCTTGTGTTACCCCTTAGAGAACTCACAGACAAAATAAAGTAGTTTGTTGTATAAGTGATGGCAATTGCATTGACCATTAACCTCAGGATTTGCAAAGGCTTAGAAAAACTTATAAGACACTTTGTAGTCAAGTTTAAAGTGGTACATGATGTTTGTTGAACCTGAAGCACTGATATTCAAACGAAAGTCTTAAACATGTCTCTCTTAAGAAACACACCTATCATTTCAAACTCAAGTGTATTTTGTGTATGTATATAGGAAAGTGAAAAAAGTTTGACAACAGTTGCCTAAGGAATTTTGGCTGACACATTTATTAAACTGCTGTGTATGAGGAAAATATTTACATAACACAATACAGTATCAAATTTGAGTTATAATTAAGATGCAAATAAATTTTATACAATAGTAAATTGCTTCTGTTAAAATTTAATGCAACAAAATTAAAAATGCATAGATACATGCATTCTTTATTTAACTGAAAAATCAGATAATTATTCCAAATAAATATATTATTTATACTTGTTCAGCATAAAGTGAGAAACCATTTAAACTATAATTTTCTTTACACCACTAATATCTATTGAATTTCTGCTTTGCACGCAAAAGAACATATTATGTTCCAATTGGTTTACAAAAAAAATTAATTGAAATTATATAATTTTTAAAATTACAGTATTTTCTGAGTATAGTACATGTGCATATTAACTTAGTATTTACTTTTAGAGCTATGTTAAAATAGCTTCAATAGAAAACTTAAATAAGGCTTTAAATATTGATTAATAAAATAAAACATTATCAAAAGTAGATTTAGTAAAAATAAGTAGCATGAAAATGGAGACTGCTAGCTAAAAGAAAACAAGAAACCACATCCCCTCAAATGTTTTATAGCATCACTATCTTTTTTTAATTTATAGATTAAGTTATACTCAAAGAAGTAAAACCTGGGAACCTGATAGCTTTCTCACCAACATTCTGATTCTTGTATATTTGTAAGACATAGAATCATTTATATAATATAAATAGTATATAACTTTCTAGAAGCAAAAACTGAATTTGGCAATAGTAAGATATAAAGGTACAGAAAGGCACATAAATAAATAAATAAATAAATATCTTACATACTGTCCTAATGTATTATTCTCAAATCTAAACTACCTCAAACATTTCAATAAAATGTGACATTATAGCAAAGAGGGAGCAAGAAATCAAATGAAAAAGTAATGTTAAAGCTACCTTTAGGACATTTTAAAAGGGCCTTGGGTTTTAAAAATGGCCTTGTGAATAAAGAACAAGACTTTAAAGCCAAGAAATGTTTCTGTTCAAATTTGAAGTTTAATATAAAGTTAATTTGCTCAAAGGTCTCTATCATAGATGAATGAGTGAACTGTAAGAGCTATTCAGTCATCAACAAAGAGGTGACAGGAAAAAAACTGCTCAAAAAAGAAAGATCCTATGAAATATAATCTTTCTTTATGTGGTTTTGAAAATTTAACATATACTATCAATATTTTAGAGAAAATTCCCAAGTAAAAGAAATAATTCAATGTATATTAATATCCATTGAAAGGTAAGCTCTATAATGACAAGAGTTTTTAATGTTGTGGTTATTGATATTTATTGATATATCCCCACAATATAAAACATTCCTTGCCATATGGCAGGTGTTCAATAAATATTTAATGAATGAATGAATGAATTTAGTCTTGAGTTAGGAAGACAGAGACTAGCAAACTGAACATGCTTTTATAATAGAAGAATACGATCACAACAAAACATCTTAAGATTCTCACAGGAAAACACACCAGCAAGTCTGTTTAAATCTAAATGATAAAGATAATTTGTCAGTACTTAACATTACATTTTTAAAATGTTAGATTATGAAATTATTAGATAGTAATAAAATAAACATGGTTGGAATATTTAAAGTTTATGAAAGATGAAATTAAAATGCAAGAAAGAAATATCTAAACAAAAAAATTAGAAAATATCTTCTAGTAACTAAAACATAATTTTTGCAATTAAAATTTGCAAAAGCTCCTGTAATGATCATTTGGCACAATATTGCTGAGTACAAGGAGGCAAGCTTGATAAATGACTTTAAAAACTTACCAGTAGAAAAGCATTGTATATACAACAAGTCAGTGAAAAATTAAAGGCCAACTTCAATTTAAGACCAGACATGTAAACAGCTTGGAAGTCACCACTTAACACTCATACACAAAAAAGCTGAAAGATGAAAATCAATGACTCTTACTGTACTCAACATATTATAGAGGCAACCTGGAGATCACTACTCTGACATCACTAGAAGGCAGGCAATTCAAGAGTCAAAGCAGGGACTGCTTATCTGTAGAAGAAGCCACTGGAGCCATTAAATGATCAGAAGTTAAATTGTAATTAGACAAATTGCTGGAGGCTGACTATGTGCTAGCATAAGATTAGGAACTCCTGGAAGGCTTATGTTTTTTTTATGGGAAGTGGATGAAATTTCTAGGAACCATTTCATATTTTCATGGAGAACAGTAAGAAAAGATGCCCTCTTGGTCCTGGCAGTAAAAGCAGCAGAGTGCCCATTGTGAAATATATCTGAACATATCCATAAGAAAGCCTACTATTCAGAGTTAAGACTTTAGTAGAATTAACACCTACCTGGAAGAGGAGAATTTCTCCCAATCCTGTCCATTCTGAACTTTCTTGTACACCTAAAGTTGGGGAAGGAGGAGCTATAAGACACTTGTGAAAACCATAGCTCAGGGACACAGACCCATGAAAAGAATCAGATTTACTCACATTAAGTGCTTCCTTCCCCATGGTTTGCCACCACTCTAACAGGGCTCCAGTAATAAAAATGGATTACAACCGAAAAGATCTGCAAGACACAGACTCTCTGAGAAGTAAAACTTAGAAAAGACCAATATGTTGACAGGCGACACAAAAGCACTTACCCTAGAGAGTTTTAAACCCATAGTTCTTACAGCTACATTAAACGTTAAATACAGCCCAAGTCTAAGTCAGATTAACATAAATCCTCAAATTTAAGAGATACTTGCCTTAGTTCTTATTACACAGTCCATTATGTCCAGCTTACCTTAATTACATCTGCAAAAAAACTACATACAAGATCATATTCTAAGGTTCCAGTTTGAAAAAATTAAAAATTATATTGGTCTTCTCCTCAAACATTTTGGAAGAAGTGAGTGGAGTGAAACATTTAAAGTGTTAGAAGAAAGAAACAACCAACAATTTTATATCCAGCAACATTATCTTTCAAAAGTAAAGGACAAAAAGAGCTTTCTGGGACACAAAAACTGAGAGAATTCAGCATAAGTAGACCTATCATGCAAGAAATGTTAAAACAATCTCTTCAAAAAGAGGAAAATTACATAGGTAAGAAAGTAAGATTTACAAAAAGAACGGAAGAATTTCAAGGAAGAAATAAATAAAGGTATAACAGTATATATATTTTATTTTTACTACTTTTAATTACTCCAAAAGATGACTGTTTAAACTAAAAGTAGTAACAATGTATTCTGACATTACACAACATGTAAATATTATAGTAATGTTAAAAAAGATGGAAGGGAGAAATGAGGCAAATTCTATTATAGGGAACCCATACAAACCATGAAACTGTATAGTGTTTTTTGAAAAATGAGCATAGATTAGTTAAAAATGTGTATTGCAAATTTCAGAGTACCAACTACATTTTTAAAATTCATAAAAGGTGAAAAAATATTCAATAAATGGTAAGCAGTTATATGTACAAATTTATAGGTATTAATCACCACATATATCAATTATTACTTTAAATAGAAATGGTTTAAATATAATAATTAAAATATAAATATTTTATAGTAGATTAAAATACAGAATTTTATCTTGTCTTGAGAACACCCACTTTAAATATAAAGAATTGTGGGTAAAAGTAAAAGATGAGAAAGTTGTATTATTATAACATTAAGCAGAAAGCAATATAACTAGGTTAATTTTAGACAATCATGATTATCATGATGAAGTGGAGTATTACCTATTGATGAGAGGTCAACTCTACAATGGACATCAAATCTTAAACATGTCGGTATTCACCAACAGAACATCAAAATATATGATTAGAAAGTGACAGAATTGCAAGGGGAAATAGACAAATCCACTCTTATAGTTCAAAGCTTCAAGATAGCTTTATCAGTAATTGCCAGATCCACTAGATAGAAAATTAGTAAGAACATGGTTGATTAGAACAACTATCAATCAACTTCATCTAAGTGGAACTTATAAAACTCTCCATTCAACAATAGCAAAAAGCACACTTTTCTCAAGCTCACATGAAACATCTATCAAGGCAGACCACAGTCTAGGCCCTAAATCACACTTCATCAAACTTATAAAAACAAAAATAATATGCAAAATGTTCTTAGTCCACAATGGAATTAAAGTAGAAAAAAAAAAAAAAAACAAACATAGAAAAATAGCTGGATAATCTCACATTTGGAGATCAAAAAACACAATTTAAAATAGTATGCATATAAAAATCTGAAGGGAAATTTAAAAAATACTTTCAACTAAGTAAAACTAAAAGTATAATTTATCAAAAAAATTGTACTTTGTAGCCAATAAATAAAGAGTAGTTTAATAAATACATAAATTGCTATAAAACAAGCATGTGTGAAAGTGGAAGCTCCAATACTGGAAAATGTAGTTGTGTAAAATAGTGCATTTCCTACAAATGACTAAAATATTCAAGGTTCATATTTATTAGTTCTGTTATTTGAAATCATTAAGGTTAGAATTGGCAGGGAGCTCAGAAAAATGGCAACTGGAGAGGGAATCCCTGAAACCTCTTCTGAAAAATACAATTGAACACCTGGCCAGGATCCAACATGGGAAACTCTGAGTGGCACAGTGACAGCTGAGAGATCCACACGTTTCAAGAAAACACCTAAAAGTTAGATAAAGGGGGATGAGCAGGACAGAAGGGAGGGAGCAGAGACAAATTGCAACCTGACCCAACCTTGGCTAACTGATGGAACTAGAAAGGAATCAGGGAATACTGGCTAAGGAGCAACACAATACTGGGCAAGAAGAAAGCCAAGCAGTGACAAGAGTGAAGATGAGAGTTGTTGAGACCCTGCAAGGCCCTGGGCAAGTTAGACTGAGCAGCAGTGTGTTAGGGACACAGTCTTGGAGCCATGCCCTGGGTGGCTCAGAGACTGAAGAAAGCATCTGAATTGCCCTAGCCAGGAATAATGCATCCAGCTACATCATTGCCCTACTGTGGGTTCTGAGCAAGTTTGAATCTGGGATTGGCTGCCATAGAAAGGCTGCAACACTGAAACACTGAAACATGGTCCTGAGTGAAAAGCAGGCCAGTGGAAGAAAGTAAGACTGAGTTCCCATGAGCATTTGGCCCCCAATACTCTCGGCTTAACTTGCATAGGCCTACCCCCTTCCTCCCAGGCTTCCCTGACCAATGGCTGTTGTTATTATGGAGTGGGCAATAAGGGAAACTGATGTAAGAAGCAGAGTGACTCCCAAGCCCAGGTGCAGGTCACCCCATCTCTCTCTTCCAAAACATGCCCCCTAGTGCCACCTGGTGTCTGCTCTACAGCTAGACATTGCAGCAATACCAACTGAGAAGGGAAAGGAGAGACTTTCCTGCAACTGTCACAGGAAAAGCCCTCATGCTCAGAAAGAGAACACTATTAGCACCTTAGAATTCAAATCCAGTCAAAAAGAAGATGAAAAAGAATATCTTAGATTTAGAAATTTATGAACTAAGTGACATAGAATACAAGGCTGTAGTTCTAAAGGATCTCAGAGAAATGAAAACATATTGCCAAGAACACCCTAGCTGAGATGAATGATCTCAGGAAGAAAATTCATGAACAAAAGGAACATTTTAACAAATAAACTGAAAATATAAGAAAGAATCAGATGGAAATTTGAGAGAGATACATAATGAATAAAAGAAATGAGAAATGAAATAACTGCCATAGAAAACAAGGCCAACCAGATGGAGGAAAGAATTAGTGATGTTGAAGATCAGAACATAGAAACAATGCAGAAATAAGAAGATAGGGACTTCAGAGTCAAAGGACTGAGAGAACTATATAAGAACTATCTAACATCATTAGAAAGAAAAAAACAATATTAAAATAATAGGTTTAAAAGAAGGTGCAGAAAAAACTCTATAGTGAGCATACTGAAACCAATAGTAGGTGAGAATTTTCCAAACCTATGGAAAGATCTGGAACCCCAAATTCAAAGAGAAAATAGGTCCCCTAGTTATCTGAATCCTAACAGATCTTTTCCAAGATACATTATACTGAAGATGTCGAAAATTAAAGACAAAGAGACAATTCTCAAAGCAGTCAGAAAAAAAAATATATATATGTATATATATGTGTGTGTGTGTGTGTTTATCAAATTTAAAGGAAAACTATCATCAAGTTATCATCAGACTTCTCAGCAAAAATTCCAGAAGTTGAGAGGGAGTGGAATTAAATATTCAAAATACTAAAAGAGAGAAACTTCCAGCCAATAATAAATTATTCAGCAAAATTATTCTTCAAATATGAAGAAAAAAGACCTTCTAATTCATACAGAAGCTGAGGGAATTCTCCAGCATAAGACCAACATTTCATGAAATATTGAAGGAGGCTCTTTGACCTGAAACAAAACCTGAGAATAAGTGGCATAGAGTTCTAACAATAAAATAGAAATAAAAAAATAAAAGGAAGAAGTAATGGCCATAAGAAATCCTCATATATCAATTTACACTCTAAATATAAATGGACTGACCTCACTAATTAACAAACAGTAGCAGACTGGATTAAAAAACAAAACACATCCATACGCTGTCTCCAAGAGACAGACCTCAGCCATAAGGTCAAACACAGACTCAGAGTGAAAGGATGGAGAAGAACACTACAAACAAATGGTATCCAGAGAAAAGCAAGAGTTGCCATACTGATGTATGGTGAAACAAACTTCAGGTTAAAAAAGATAACAACAGAAAAGGATGAGCATTTAACAGTGATAAAAGGGACAATACAACAACAAGAAGACTTGATACTCATTAATGTATATGCCTCCAATCAGGAAGCATCAAAATATACAAAGCAACTACTAATACATCTAAAAGGAGAAACTGACAAAAACACAATTACAGTAAGGGACTTACACATCCCCTTAGCAGCCATGAACAGATCATCCAAACAGAAAATAAATAAGGAAATATCAACTTTAAATGACACATTAGAGCAATTGGACATAATTGACATTTACAGGACACTTTATCCAACAACAAAAAAAGAGTATACCTTCTTTTCTAGAGCATAAAGAACATTCTCAAAGATAGACCACGTGTTGGGACACAAAATTAGCCTTGGCAAATTCAAGAAGATTGAAATCATACCAAGTGTATTCTCAGACCACAAAGCTTTGAAACTGGAGATCAACTGTAAAAAGAAAGCAGAAATAATTATATATACATGGAGATTAAATAACATCTTACTAAAAATTGCCTGGATCAAAAAACAAATACGAGATTAAAAATATATAGAAACAAATGACCATAAAAATACAATGTATCAAAGTTACTGGGATGCAGTGAAAGCAGTAATAAAAGAAAATTTATATCACTACAGGCCTATCTTAAGAAAAGTCACAAGTAAACATCCTAACATCCCATCTTAAAGAACTAGAAAAAGAAGAACAGAAAAAAACCCAAAGTAAGAAGAAAAGAAATAAAAATTAGTGCAGAGCTAAACAAAATCTAGAACAGAAAGACAATAGGACAAATTAATGTCACAATGATATGTTTGTTTGTTTTTTAAAATCAATAAAATTGACGAATCCTTGACTAGATTACCCAAAGGATGAAAGGAAAAAACACAAATATTCAAAATTGAAACTGAAAGGTGAGAAATTATGACTGATATCACAGAAATACAAAGGATCATAAGAACATATCATGCAGAGCTTTATGCCACTAAATTTAACACCTAGAAGAAATGTACAAGTTTCTAGAAATATACTGTCTACCTAGACTGAACCAAGAAGAGCTGGGTAATCGAAATAGACCAATCAATAGTAAAGAAATTGAATCAATCATCAAAAACCTTCCCAAATTCTAATAATTAACACCTATTCACCTCAGACTCTTCCCAAAACTTGATGGTGAGGCAATACTTCCTAACTCATTCTATGAGGCCAACATTACCCTAATACCAAAACATGGTAAAGACAACTCAAAAAAGGAAATGATAGACCATTATCACTGATGAACACAGATCCTAAAATCCTAAACAAAATATTAGCAAATAGAATACAATGATGCATCAAAAAGGTTATATACCACAATCAAGTGGGATTCATCCTAGAACAAGGGTGGTTCAACATACGAAAATCAATCAATGTGATACACCACATGAACAAAATAAAAGATAAAAACCATATGATCATATCAATTGATGCAGAAAAAGCATTTGATACAACACATATTTATGATCAAAACACTGAAAAAAATGGGTATAGAAGGAAAGTACCTCAATATAATAAAAGCCATATATGACAAACTCTCAGATAATATCATACTGAAAGGGAAAAGCTGAAGCCTATTCCCCTAAAATCAGGAACAAGACAGGATGGCCCCTGTCACAACTGCTATTCAATAAAGTACTGGAAGTTCTAGCCAGAGCCATCAGGCAAGAGAAAGAAAGAAAAAGTATCCAAATTGCAAGAGAAAAACTCAAATTGTCACTATTGGCAGATGATATAATCCTTTATATAGAAAATTCCAAAGACTACACCAGGAAATTATTAGAAACAATAATCAAATACAGTAATGTCACAGGATGCAAAATTAACATACAAAAACCAATTGCATTTTTATATGCAAACAACAAATCTTCAGAAAAAGAAATGAGAGAGTCAGTATGTTTTGCAACCACAACAAAAATAATGAAATACCTAGGACTTATCTTAACAAAGAATGTGACAAACTTATACATGAAAAACTATAAGACACTTTTGAAAGAAATTGAAAAAGACACAAAGAAATGGAAAGATATTTCATGTTCATGAATAGGGAGACTGAACATTGTTAAAATAGCCACATTACCCTAAGCAATACACAGATTTAATGCAATTCCCATCAAAATCTCAGAAACTTATTTTCACACATTAGTTTAGAAAGTTATCAGATTCGCATGGAACCACAAAAGACCTCGAATTGCAAAAACAATAATACATTAAAAGAATAAAGCTGGTAGTATCACATTCCTCGATTTTCATTTGTACTACAGTGCATCAATAATCAAAATAGCTTGGTATTGGCAGAAAAACAGACCCACAAATCAATGGAACAGAATTGAAAACCCAGAAATGAATCTACAAATATATGGACAAATAATCCTTGATAAAGGAGTGAAAAAAATGCAATAGGGAACCGAAAGCCTCTTCAGTAGATGGTGCTGGGAAAACTGGAAAAAACACATGCAAAATAATGTATCTGAACTGTGAACTGTCACTATACACTAAAATTAATTCAACATGGATTAAAGACCTCCATATAATACTAAAAATTGGGCAAAGGACCTCAACAGAGACCTCACTCATGAAGACATAAAAATGACCAACAGATATATGAAAAAATGTTGAACTTGGTTAGCTATTAAAGAAACACAAATCAAAACCACAATAAAATACTACCTCACACCTGTTAGAATGGCTATTGTCAACAAGGCAAGTGCTAGAGAGCCTGTGGAGAAAAAGGAACTCTCCCACACTGCTGGTGGGAATGTAAATTGGTACAACAGTTATGAAGGACAGTGTGGAGGTCCCTCAGAAAACTGGGAATGAAGTTTCCATATGACCTGGCAATCCCCTGTCTGAGTATCTTCACCCAAAATTTAAAAACTTAGTCCACAAAGACTTATTGTACCCCAATGTTCATTGCAGCACTGTTCACAGTGGCCAAGAAATGGAAGCAACCAAAGTGTGCTTCAATAGATGACTGGATAAAGAAGCTGTGGTACATATGCATAATGGAATATTATTCAGTTATAATCAAAGATGAAATAGTACCATTTGCAACAAAATGGATGGGCCTCAATAACATCATGCTAGTCGAAATAAGCAAGACAGAAAAAAACCAAGAACTATATGAATTGACTCATATGTGGAATATAAAACTGAAAGTAACAAAGAAAAAAATACTCATGGACATAGTCAATAGTTTAGTGGGGCAAGTGGAGAGTGGGTGGGAGAAGAAGAGGGGTGGGAGAGGAGGGGGAGCCAAATATATGGTGATGGAAAGAGAACTTACTCTGGTTGGTGAACACATAATGCACACATAGACAATGCATTATAGAAGTGTATACCTGGAACCTATGTAATTCTTGTTAACAACTAATGTCACCCTTATAAGTCTAACAATTAAAAATAATAATTAAAAAAATTTAGAATTGGCTCTAAGGAGAGAACACTGGCTTTTGAGACAAAAAGATTTTTCTCAATCATTTTTAAAATTAATATTTCTTTCCTTTAAAAAGTGTAATAGAAAGAATATTTTCTGAGGTGAGATATATATATTTTCTTATAAATAAAATATTTCTTAAAACACTGCCACCAGCATCCCCACGACCACTACCACCACCAAAAAAAAAAAAATCTACAAAAAGACTGCAATGCTGTTCTATAATTTAATGTAAAATGTCATATTTTGCTATACTAGAACTTGAATTTCAATCATTGTAAAATGTATATAAATACTCCATGATCTTCAAAATGAGTAGCTCTTAGCTATTCTTGTTTTTTTTTTAATGATCGGTATTATTATTAAATTTAACTATATAAAATTTTCCTCAGGTTTGTTGTATTAATTCTGTCTATAGCAGCAGAATAATTTTACCATCTTGTACATTATACAAAATATTAATAAGCATTAGCATCAAGTGTCGGTTTTCTGGACCTTAAAATAAAAATTAAAATCATGTGTCATGATATGAATCTTTTCTTCTATAAACTCTTTATCTCTTTAAAAGATTTTAAAAGATTATCCAAATTCATCTGCTGTTCCAGTATCATGTATATAATCAAAATAATATTATATTTCCAAGGACCATTTTTAAAGTTTTCTTTTCTTCTAAGATCCTTCACATAAAACCTGCACAAGCTCTACACAGAAGTAAAATAAAAAAGAGAAACATGAATCCATTTACTAGGTACAGGTTTGTTTACTACATCCCCACTGCATGCATTCTTGTATCATGTTGATCACTTTATTTCTAATAATCTTTTTCGCTAAGCTAAAGGTGTAGAGATTTGGTCAATTTTATGCACTGATGCTGTCTAATTTAACAATTAGATAGTAACCTTTAAGAATATAGAGGTTAGATTAACATTGTATAGTATTATTGTAAATATTATTTTAAATAATATACATATCTTCATATGTAAAACATTTAATTATATTATGTAATTATTTAAAATGTTATTTAAAATACTGTTATTCTAAATAAGCATTATTTAAATACTATTATTCGTATAGGCATTAACAGGTTTCTGAAAAATATAGTTTTGTATATATTTCTCAAAGTGAGTCAGCAAAGCTAATACCAATGTAGTCCAAATTCTCTACAGGGTTAAAATAAGAGGGGATATTGTAGATAATAGATTAAGGTCAGAGATATTTGGTAATTTCACCCACAAAAAATATTTATATACTATATAATATATATTTAATACATTTACATATTGTTTTATACATACTTGTATAATTATTTAAATGTTTTACATATGAATATATGTATATAATACATAGAGAGTGAGAATTAACTTCTTACAATCACACATTAAACTTCAAAAAGACTGGGTAATTTTTAATTCATTAAATAGTTAAAAATATATTCAAAATCAGTATTTTATTATTAGAGTAGACATTTAATTTAGGAAGTTAATACAAATTGTTCTTGCTGCAAATATTGTTGACATATGGCAGATAGTTTTAGAATTTACATATTTTACTCAAGTAAGACCAGTAATATTTTGTTCAAGTGGTAAACTGTTATCAACATGAACATATTTATTACAAACAGAAGCTCCCAGTCATTGAGAGTGGTTATTATGAGTATTTCAATAAGGTTATATGTGGTCTCCTTTACTTACTCATAAATACTCTTATTGGAAATAGAGTCAATATTAAGAAGATGAATCTTTGATTATGGCTTGGTCCAGTGGAAGAAAAATTTTCTTTAGATTGTGAAACAATAGATACTCTAATTATAATAAACCCTATGAAAATTAATTAAAGAAGACCAAAGTAAACAAAAAGAATAAAAAACAACATTTGATAAGTCTGTCAGTTGTATCACTTTGATCAGCAGTGAAAAGGAAAAAACACAACACAGGCATCTTGTTGTTTTTGCCTTAATATTCTGAATGGAGGAATTTATTTTGTGCCAATAGGCACTGTAGAAATCTTACTTAGTTTCTCTGTTAATATAACAATTTGCATAATATTACCCACAATGCCTTCCATAGTGATTTTGCTTTGAAAACAGATTTAATTGAGCCTTGCTGAGCTGCATTAATGTGTCTATTTAAACTGAGCTAACTTAATTATTTCATATAAAAGTTATACTACCTCTGGTGCAAAAAAGCTAACACAATTAAAGTCAGTCAGATGCATTAACTATTGTAAGCATACAGTCTATCTGGTAAAGATAAATTATACATCAGGGACTGGACAGTTTGTAACATGTCCACACCAACTATAATATACTGTACTAGTGCACTATTACCCTTTGTAAAAAGACCCATATAATTCAGAATCAGAAGGCTATTATACACTTTAGGGATAAATATCTAGGTAGATTTAAAATGTTTTATTTCATATATTTCTGTTCCATACTTTGAATACCTAATTTTCTGAAGAATACATAAGTCATGGACTTTAGCCCTTCATATTCTTCTAAAAAAAGAAAAGAAAAGAAGCATTACCTCAGAAGAATCAGAAGAAGCTATCATTTCTGGTTTTGGGTTCCACAGGGAGTCAGCTTACTGAAACAGAGACTCACAAATGGAAACCACTTCAGGTACAAATGCCAAGATAGGAAAACCAGAACTGTAATCAACAAATTACTGGAAGCTCAATTTGGACAAGTCTTAAGAGTTAAAAACTTCAAGGGTACCCATTAATAGATAGGGGCCTCCACAATTTTGTGAGATTTACTTCAAGAAAGTCAACCAGATTCTCACAGCAAATATCTCAGAAAAATCCCTTTTGCTTCTGGCAATACAAAAAGAAAATAAACTATTTTGAAATACACAAGTGTACTCTGTTCTGAACAAGAGATGCCCTCAGAAGGAACTACTTAACCAAAGCTTACCTTAACCAAAGGCTAACCATCTGGGGTCTTATCAGAGCCTTACTCATCTGAAGGAAGATCAATATCCAACTCTATTCTGCTCTAACCATCTTGTCTCACCTACGGGGGAGGAAAAAAAACACTGAAAAATAATTGTGAAGTTCACAGTCCAGAGGGATAGGCTCATTAAAAACTAAGACTTAATCACAGAACTAGAGAACACTTTCTTTCCTCCAACACTCACTTTCAGTAAAGTAGCTTTCCATTACTTGATAGATCATGTCCAGCTATCAAGAAAATAATTACAAAGCACATCAAAAGACAAAAACACAAATTGATGAGACAGACAAAGTATCAGAACCAGACATGACAGGGATGTTGGTATTATCAGAGAGGGAATTTGAAGTAACTATGATTATTATATTAAAAGCTCTAATAAATAAAGTAAATAGTATGTAAGAAAAAGTAGACAATGTAAGCAGAGAGTAGATGTCCTAAAAAATATTTTTAAATATTCTGAGGATCAAAAACATTATAATCAAAATGAAGAATGACTTTAAGGGGGTGATTAGTAGATTAAAAGAAGTCAGAGAGAAAAATTAGCTTTTATTTATTTATTTATTTATTTTGTATGTGGGTAGTTCCCTGGCTGGGAATCGAACCCAAGCCACAGCGTTGACAGCGCCAGTGCTGAAGTCTTAAGCCACTACACCACCAGGGAACTCCCAAAATTAGCTTTTACACAGAGAAATAAATAAAAGGTTACACCTGACTTCTACTCAGTAATCATGCAAGCAAGACAGGATAAAAATGAATATTTGAAGAGTTAAGAGAAATAAATAACACTAACCTAGAATTCTATACCCTACAAAATTATTCTTCAAAGGTGCAAGTGAGGGTAACAAGCGCACAACACAATATGAAAATGATGTACTATAAAACTGTACACTTGAAACCTATATAATTTTACTAACCAATATCACCCCCAACAAATTTAATAATAAAATAAAATTAAGACTAGGGGGAAAAAAATAAAATGTTGAACTTAATAACACCATCAATCAACTGGATGTAACTGACAGCTATAGACTACCCAACAACAGCAGGATACACATTCTTCCCAAGCTTAAGTGGAATATGGAACATTCACCAAGATAAACTGCATTCTGGGTGATAAAACACCCCTTAGAAAATTAAAAGAACAGAAGTCATACAATGTCTGTTCTCAGATCACAGTGGGATTACACTAAAAACCAATAACAGAAAGATAACTGGAAAATTCTATAATTTGTGGAGATTAATCAACACACTTCCAAAAAAATATAAGTCAAAGAGAAATATAAAGAGAAATTTTAAAATATTTTGAACCAAATGAAGATAAAAACAAACATCAAAATGTGTAATGTTCAGTGAAAGCAGTGCTTAGAGGGAAATTTATAGCACTGAATGCAAATATTAGAAAAATATAAATTACAAATCAATAATAAATAAATAAATAGAAGTTTCTACATTAGCAAATAAGAAAAAAGTAAATCTGAAATAAGAAGAAAATAAGAATAGAGTACCAATCAATAATATTGAAAACAGGAAATGAATGAAGACCAATAATACTAATAAGCCTCTATCCAGACTAAATAAGAAAAAGAGATAACACAAATTACTAATATCAGAAATGATAGAAGGATATTACTATACTTATATGTTTCATGAATATCATAAGGATAATAAATGCTATGAATAACTTTATGCCCACAAATTTGAGAACCTAGATAAAATAGACCAATTCCTTGAAAGAAACAGTTGCCAAAACTCACACAAGAACAAATGAGCTATCTAAATAGGCTGATATTACAGACATTGAATCAGTATTTAATAACTTTTGAAAACAGAAAATATCAAGCCTAAATGTCAGGGGATAGAAGCAGAGAAAATAGTTTCCAACTCATTTAATGAGATTAAATTACCCTAATGAAAAATAAAAACAGACATAAACATTACAAGAAAACTACAGACCAATATTTCTCATGACCATACATGCAAAAATTCTTAAAATAGCAAAATATTTTCAACAATGTATAAAAAAATTATACATCATCTCCAGCTGCAATTTATTTCAAATATGCAAGGCTCCTGTTTATCATTTGAAAATCAATTAATGTAATCTATCACATCAATAAGTTAAAGAAAAAAAAAAACACAAGATCATATCAAATTCAGAAAAAAACATTTGATAAAATTTAACAGCCATTTATGGTAAAAACTCTTAGTAAACTGGGAATAAAGAAGAACTTTCTCAACTTAATAAAGAATATCTACAGTAAACTTAGTTAACATACTTAATGGTGAGCAACTTAAAGCTTTCCCACCAACATTAGACATAAGGCAAAGATGTCCCTCTCACCACTCCTTTTGAACATTATGCTGGAATTTCTAGCTAATGCAATAAGACAAGAAAGGGAGAAATAAAACTGTCTTTATAGATATTATGGTCATTTATATATGAAATTCAAAATAATTGACCAAAAAAACCTCTTATAACTAACAAGAGATGATACAAAAGTTGTAGAATACCAAGTTAATATACACGTCAATTGCTTTTCTATATACCAAGAGTAAACAAGTGAAATTTGAAATTAAAACCACAATACCTTCTACACCAGGAGAAGGCCCCAAACAACCAGAATTATCTCCTCGAGGGCTGGCCCCTTATAGTACACACTTATCCCAGCTATGTGAGTGTTCTAGGAACCTGTCTGCATCAGTGTACCAGCTGGTGTTGTTATGAAAGGCTACATTCGGTCCCAGTAAATTTTTCTGGAGGCTCTTTCAATGCATTTGCCCATTTCATGATGGGTGATTTACACAAATGATGTGCAGCGTGAAAATGCACGTGCCCACACTGCAATGAATGTTCAGTAGTTTTTGACCAAAAATAGCATGACCCCCATGTCCCATCCTCCCTATTCACACAATCTCTCACTGAGAGACTTTTTGTTTGTTTGTTTCTCCAGATGAAAAATGTCCTCAAAGGGAAATGTTTTGCCAGTTGGAAGAAGTGAAACAAAAAATGGCAGAAGCACTGAAAGGCATCAAAATCGACAAGTTCAAAAAGTGTTTAGAGCAGTGGGAAAAGCGTCTTGATGAATGTATTGCAACAAAGAAGATGTAGTTCAAAGGTGCCTGAAGTTTAAACATGTAAGAATAAATACACAAGTTTTTATAAATAAATTTTGTTTTGGGGGGTGTCTCCTATTATTGCATCCCAAATAGTGAAATATGTCTGTATAAATCTAACAAAATATTTACAAGGTATTTATGAGGAATACTACAAAACTCTGATGAATGAAATAAAAGAACTAAAAAAAGAGAGAAATATTCTGTGTTCATGGATAGAGAGATTCAATATTGTCAAGGTACCAGTTCTTCCCTACTTGATCTATAAATCCAATGCAATCCTAATCAAAATCCCAGCTAGTTATTTTATAAATATTGACAAATTGATTCTAAAGTTAATGTGGAGAGACAAAAATCTCAGAATAGCAAACACAATATTGAAGAACACAGTTGAAAGATTGATGCTACCAGACTTCATACTTACTATAAAGCTTCAATGATCAAGATAATGTGGGATCGGTGAAAGAATACACAATAAAACAGAGTATAGAAATAGATTCAGATAATTATAATCAATGCATTTTAATAAAGGTACAAAAGCAATACAATGCAACAAATAGTGCTGGGACAAATGGAAATCCACATGCAAAAACAAGAAATGAACCTAGAAAAAGACCTTACATCCTTCACAAAAATTAACTGAAATGTATCATAGACCTAAATGTAAAATGCAAAACTATAAAATTCCTGCAAGATAACATAGAAGAAAACCTTGGGTATGGTGATGACTTTTTAGAGATAGGACCAAAAACATACCCCTTGAAAGAAATAAGTGATAAGCTTGATTTCATTAAAATTGAAAACCACTGCTCTGGAAAAGGCAATGTCAAGAGAATGAGAAAACAAGTCATGGACTGGGAAAAAACATATTTCCAAAAGACACACATGATATGTTATCCAAAATACAGAAAAAACTCTTAAAACTGAAAAATATTTTACAAAAAATAAAGAAATGCAAATTAGTCACAATATATATTTTTGACCATTTACTACTGTCAGATTTAATATGTCTGACAATGTCAAAAGTTTATGCACCTGTAGGGAAGTAATTAAGCACTCTACTCTGCAAATAGTGTATTTGGGGAAAATCTTGTGTTCTAGATCATTCAGCAAATTGCAATTCAATTAAAAATGTGCCTACCTCATAATTTAACATCCCAACATTTAGAAATATAAAGAAACATTGGGATCAGGACTTTAAACAAGTATATCTATTAAGCATTGTTTGAAACAGCAAAAGTTACTAAAAATCCAAAATGCCCATTAGTAGGCAAATAGTATAGTTTATGTGTACTATGGAATGTTAAAAGAAATGGAGTAAATATGTGAACATGGCTAGAACTACAGAGCATAAGGTGGAATGAAAAAAGATAACAGAATAAACTGGACAGTTTGTCCACATGTTAAAGAAAAACAATATTAAACAGGAAGTATAAATACTAATATAACCTAATAGGTGCAAGACAGTGTATTAATTGTTCTCAAAGAATTTACCACAAACTAATAATTGAGTTTACTTTTATGAAAAGTACAAGAGGCGGTATGTGAGAGGTTAGGAAACATGACTACATGAGTAAATAAAAACGTTGTGAAAGAGTACTTGCTTTCCATGCATAGGGAAGATAGTATACATATACATATTTCTTGGGTCATTTTTAGAATAGACTATTAATGAGCAAATGACTAAACAAATGGACATAATGTTAATAGTGGATGATGAAAATTTATTATTATAATCTATTTTTTTATATATTTATTTCTATATACATTTTCAAATAGATGTATATAATTCACTTCTAAAAATTCTGAAACTTTACATTTTTAATATTTAAAAACAAAACAAAGACAAACCAATGGCTTCAAAACACCAAAATTTTGAAAGTAACATATCTACCTAATAACTGAAATTATTATTTTGGAAGTAAATTAAAGTGCAGAGTAAATGAAATTTTTCCTCTTTACTGGATATATCCCAGTATTGTTTTACATGAGAGTGGATTCACATATGTTAACTAAAAATGCAATAACACTGTAATAGAGACAAAAAAACTTAAAATATGGCAAAAAAAAGTATAAGAGAAATATCAAGTACTTGCAGGAATGAGGATAATGTTGCATGTCTTTTTTATTTATTTATTTATTTATTTATTTATTTATTTATTTATTTGCCTATTGGCTATGGGGAAGCTGTAATTCTGGCAATCTAAATTTATAAAAGATAAAGAGATAAACTGCATGACTAGAAATGCCCAATAAGTTGAAACCAAATCCAATTGCTTATTAGTACATCTTTTCTCTGCTTGAAAAAAAAAGTGAATTGAAAATAATTTTGCTAGGATCTTCATAGAGAACTATTTGTTTCATACCAAGCCTAGAAATTGGCATTTAAGAAACACCTCATTACTTGATATTTGAAGGTCATTGATTTTAAAGACCTGAAAGTGAATAGATGGCATAACTTTCATAAAATCCCACGTGAATGATTAAGGAGTTGTAATCAGTTCTAATCAGATGCTCTCTCAAGACAAAATATGTATCAATAAGTTAATGATAGAATATCACATATGATCAATACTTGTTTCTATGGGTGTCGTATTAAATGGATATACCTTGTGATAAATAAATGAAGTAATTAATTTATAAACCAAATATATTATAGTTGTATCATGTCTACAGAAAGTAGTCAATGTCTCAAATAATAATAAATTGTCTTTCATATGGATAATAATTATATACTAAGTTCATTTGGTTATTCACTCTACTCTTAATATGAATAAAAATTATACAACTTACAAATAAAGATTACTTGTCTTCCTTTGTTCTACAGCAAAATTAGTTTTAAGTCACAAGTGCTAACTTAAAGATTTGTTTCAATGTGGAATGTGAAATCATGTCAAAAAGTTTACATAGCTTCATTACATTTTATATTCTGAATGAGTCTGATACCTATGTATACTTTTGTACTTTGATGCTTTCTTTATTTGGAAAATACCAATATACTAAATTATGCCAATATTCCAAAGATTGAGACTTTTTTTTATCAAATGCTATTAGTTACTTTCCTTGAAATGACAGGCATTTATTGTTTACTTTAGAGAATATGTCTACCTAATACTCAGTCTAAATAATTAGAGTTTGTTAGTCTTTCTATGTAAGTGGTGTTCCACATGTAAAGCAACTGGTCACCTTATAACTTAAAAAATTGTAGAAGTGTTTTACATGATACACAGCAGAGAAGCTTGATGTACATTTCCCATTTTGTTACACAGGACACTAAATGCAAGGAATAAGTTTTAATCAAGTTAGTATTTTTATTTATTTATTTATTATTATTATTTGTATGTGGGTAGTTCCCTGGCCAGGAATCAAAACTAGGCCGCAGCGCTGACAGCGCCAGCAACGAAGCCTTAAGCCACTACACCACCAGGGAACTCCATGTTAGTATTTTTAATGCTTCAACAGAGATATTTTAAGATGAAACCAGTCTTTTTTTCAAGTAGCGTGTACAGCAGTGAAAAATAGGACAATTAGTATTAGTACTAGTACTGTTACCAGAAAATGGGGTGTCCTTGTCGACATGATGTCCAGGTTCTTGGTATCTTGAGCAAGGAATTGAACAAGACACACACAAACATAAAAAGGTAAAACAGATAGTTTATTGAAGAGAAAGTACACTCCACAGAGGTAGGCATGAGCTTGAGCAAGGAGAGTGGCTCAAGAGCACCGACTTTGGTCCTTTTATTCTTTTCTAAGTCTTCAGGGCATGGGGCCTCTTGATTTACTAGTCTGGTTGACAAAGGGCTTACTGCATAGTGCCTTCTGACTGTGCGTGCCCTTTCCCAGAGTTCAGTCTGTTATAATGACATTAATGAACTTCTGGGCATATGTATGACATTACAATGATGGTATAATGAGGCCCAGGTGAGATGAAGGTCATTGTAACTTTCAACGCACAGGTGTTAGGAACTGGCTCAAACTGCTGGGCTTCTTCTGCCCTCTAACTTCCCTGCATTTGCCTGGAACTTCCTCCTGTGGCTGCCTACCCTGGGGCAGGGATTACTAGTGAAAGGGTGGCATCAGGGTGGCAGCAGGGCGAGTCTCATGGGAGGGGTCCCAAGATTTCCCTATTCTATCTACCTTCCTCACATTTTCTTGAGAGACGTGATCCCCACAAATCTTCATGGGAAGCTGAGGGGCTGAAGGTCTCCTCTTCTGTATCTGCTTCCTGCTGAGGATGGTCGTTGTCCCTACCTATTGGGGATCCACGGAGCTCTCCCCTATCTGATCTAAAGGGGAAGGGGTCTCGAGATCTGCCATGTTGACTCCTTTGGTTGAGATGGGCTGGAAGACTTGTTGGGGTACCGCTAGTATCCTGAGGGTCCCTAGATTAGGAGAAATTAATTCAGTTAGTACTTTAAAGGCATTAATCAGAGAACTAGGTTTCAAAGCCCTTATCACTAGGAGGTTTCAGGATGGGAAGTCTATTGCTTGGGGTGAGGAACCAGAGAAAATTGATAAGGAAAGTGATTAAGGCTTTGGACTAGGAAAAAGGTAAACTGAGAGCTAAAGAACAAGGAAAAGGAGTCTTTAGTGAAGTGGGGGGATGGCTGCTCTGTTTGGCCCATAACAGTACCACAACATTGATTCTTGCTGAAAAGCCAACATTTTTACCCACTATTGCCTTTGCACCATCAGTGCAAATTTCAACCCAGAGAAAAAGATAAATAACATCATAGTTTACCATTGGAATAGTTTTGACCTCAGGAACCTCTTGAAAGGGTCTCAGAGAACCCAAGTATTCTGAATATTACACTTTGAGAAATCACTTCAGAGGGCAGGCACAATTAAGTTCCAGACATTTGTTGCTTGAGGTAATGCAAGTAAAAAAAAGTCAGATCTTCAGTTTATAGAATTGCTTTTTAGTTTGTTTTGTTTTAAGTAAATACACTTCTACAATGTTAATGAAACTAATTGAACTTACACACCAGGCTTGCCTTGACCAGTCACAAGATGAGTAGACCTCCATACCCACCCACTAGAAACTTAAATGCTTATACAGAGGCCTTAACTGGGTCATTTACAAATTAAGTCCAGACAGTCTCAACAACACCTAACTCTCTCAAGGCTACCTCCATGAAACAGCCATGCAAAACACAAATTCTAAGGACAAGATAAGGAAGGGGCTAAGAGCCTCTGATTACCTGGGTTCAGCTCGGAGTTCAACTGGGGGTCACATCCTCTCTATTACCTCCTCCAACAAAACATAGTACAGTACAGTTCACCCTTGAACAACACTGGCATTAGGGGCACTGAACCAGCGAAGTAGAAAATTCGTGTGTAACTTTTAACTCTACAGTCACCTCTTCTAATCCGGGAATTTAACCAACCTGGGATCCAACAAACCTCGGATTAAGAACAGTACATTCAAACCGGATTCGTGTTTTCGAATCTGTGGTTGGCAAACTGCAGTAGAGAATGCAAAAGTAGTGATTGATCCACAGTTGGGTGAAGCTGCCAATGTGAAATCCTCAGATAGGAAGGCATGACTGTTTATTAAAAAGAAGTCTGTATGTAACTGGACCTGTACAGTTCAAACTCATGTTATTGAAGGGTTAACTGTATTGTAAGACAGGTTGGGGTATTTGAAATAAAATTGGAACTAGTACCTGTGCTGGCATCTATTATATTAGCATTTTTATCATTTTAGGGAAGTTGCTAATCCTTTATCCCTTCCTTGATTGCTCAGGCTGTGTATTGGAAAGTGGACCATAGAAGATAAGTGATATTTATTAAACTGCAGTTTTGATTTAATTCTTCCACCATTCTTATTAAAATTGCCTTATTTTAATCAGTTATCAGATTGGAAAATGGTGGAGCAGAGTTTAAATAAGAATTTTTAAGAGTCAAGATTTGATCTCATTCATCAATTTTATTAGAAGTTGCTTAGAATTTTGTAATACAGAAGAGCAACAAATGCTAGAAAACTACCCTAAAATATTGTTCTACTTTTGTGTCTGTGTTTTCCTCAGTATGTATTTCTCAGTATGTCTTACTTAGTTGAATGTTTTCTGACTATTTACTCAGAGTTTCCCAGAAAATATCTCTCCTCTTAGCTGAAATTACTATCTTTGAAATTGTATACTCTTTGTTATGTTTATAAGCAAAGCTACCTTTGATCACAAAAGACAACTGTACCATTTTTATTTTCAAAGTGATTCCTTTCCATTAATTATTTCATGGAGACTTTTTTGCAGAAACAAAGATGTGTGAAAAACAACAATCTCTTTGCTCTGTTGCCTTTATGATTATTACTAAGTCAACAAAAAACAAACATTAACTAAACTAAAAATAATTTTCATTTTCCATATTTTCATCTTTCTGTAATCATTAGAAAATTTCATTGCAACATTTAGGCATCAGAATATATGGGAAAAAAAGAGGATTTTTCTACAATATAATTTATATTCATCTTTTACTCAAAACATATGAAATAGATGACACTTTCTTGCACTGTCTCAACCAGTTGTTTGCTCACTACCCTACTTCAGCAGTTTCCAAATGTTTTTCTTTCAGAGTCCCTTTATAGTCTTAAACAAATCAAAGGCCCCAAAGAGCTTTTGTTTATATGGATTAGATCTTTAGATATTTACAGTATAAACAATTAAAATTTAATCACACTTAGCAATTAATTTAAGCATATTAATAAAAAAGTATATATGTTAACAAAATAACACATTTTATGAAAAATAAATATACTTTCCAAGATATTGTTTTACATTTTCAAAATCAATGTTTTATATTTTGCAAATCTCTTTAATAAATGGATTAATAGATGTCACCTGGGTTCTTATATATTCTTGTATCTGCTTCTTTATTAATCTGTGGCACTATCACATGTCACATTGTTTCTGGAAAATCCCACTCTATACTTGTTAAAAATTAGAGTAAAAACCAAATTACATCTTTATCTTATTTGAACAGTTTTATCGAGATATAATTTATATACCACAAAGTCCACCTCTTCGAAGTGTATCATTCATTATTTTGTAGTATATTTATAAAACTAGGCAATAATCAGTTCGGTCTAATTTCAGGGCATTTTCTTCCATGCAAAAAGAAACCCTAAACCCATTACTTGTTCCTCTCCATTTTCTACCCCCACAGTACCTTACAACCATTCATTGTTCTGTTTTTTTTTTCCTATCTCTATAGAATTGCTTATTCTGGATATTTTATATAAATATTCATGAAGATATGTGGTTTTTTTGTGACTGGCTTCTCTCACTTGTACTGTATTAGAGGTTCATCCATGTTGCAACATGTGCCAGTACTTTATTTCTTTTTATTGACAAATAATATTCCAAATTGTGGACATACTGCATTGTGTTTATCCATTAGTTGAAGGGTATTATGGTTTCTTTCATACTTTTTTGGCTAGTATGAACAAGTCTGCTAGAAACATTAGTGTACAAAATTTTTTTAGACGTATATTTTAATTTTTCTTCAATACACAGAAATGGTATTGCTAGGTCATTGGTAACTCTACATATAATATTTTGAAGAACTACCAAACTATTTTCCATAGTAGCTGCACTACTTTGTATTCCCACTCTTAATGTATGAAGGTTACAGTTTATCCACATTTTCACCAATACTTGTTATTGTCTGTCTTTTTTTTTATTTTAGTCAGTCCAGTGTGTGTAGTATCTGATAGTTTTGATTTACATTTCCATAGACTAATGATATTGATCACTTATTTATTTATTTATTATCCATTCATATATCATCTTAACAGAAATGCATATTTAAGCATTTTGCCCATTTTTTAGTTGGGTTACATTTTTATTATTGAATTGTAAGAGCTCTTTAGGTATTCTGGATATAAGTCCTTATAATGGTTAATTTTATGCGTCAACTAAAATGAGCCACCCTACTCAGCGGTGGTCAAACATTATTCTAGGTGTTTCTGTAAAGCTGTTTTATTGGGTGATATTAATATTCAATTTGGTGGACTTTGGGTAAAGCAGATTACTATCCATAATGTAAGTGGACCATCCAGTCAAATGATGGCCATAAAGAAGAAAGACTGATCTCTCTTGTTAAGAATCAGATTGCGTTTGCAAGAACTACAACTCTTCTATGGGTCTTCAGCCTGCAAGCCTACCCTGCAGATTTTGAATTTACCAAACTGCCAAAATCACATTAGCCAATTCCTTAAAATAAATATTTATCTATATCTATCTGTATCCAGCCACATAATATGAAAAAGAGAGGCATTTATGGCTGGATATTTTTCTAGACAGCCCTTGCATATGTATTACACACACACACACACACACACACACACACATCCTGTTGGTTCTGTTTCTCTGGAGAAATCCGATATGTACGGTCCTTTATCAGACATGTGATTTGCAAATATTTTCCCTCTGTCTCTGGGGTGTCTTTCACTTTCTTAGATAGTATCCTTTGAAGCACAAATTTTATAAATGTTAAGTTTCACTATGAATTTTCTTTTTTGTTGTTTATGCTTTTGGTGTCATATGTAAGAAATCATTATCTAAGTTCATCCAGATTTACACTTCTATTTTTTAAAAGACTTTTACAATTTTAATTTTTACATTTAGGTCTATGATCCACATAGAGTTAATCTCTGTGTATGGTGTGAGGTAGGTGTCCAAGTTCATAATTTTGCATGTTATCTAATTGTCTCAGCAACATTTGTTATTATTTTGAAAATATATTTCTTCTAACAAACTCACAGAAAGGGTCTATGAACCACTCTTTGAGAACTTCTGTCCTATCTATAAGTATTATTACACTGTAGCACTCATTTTAATAAAAATCTTAGCATTTGTAATCTACTTTAGCATGTTGTTGTTCAGCCTCATTTCAGTAAAACATTTATGTAGTATTATCTTGAATAAGAGAATTTAGAATAATGATCACATGTAACGTCTTTTGGCAAAGAAATGATTTTTTATGGATTTCCTAAATACAAGTTGAAACTGGATTTTGTTTTTCCTCAAGATTTCAGTCTTTAAATCAGAAATAAGATCAACTTAAATTTTTCCTAGGAAACTAGGACTAGTGAAAAATTATTTCCCTATAAATATTTATGAACCTCTAGTTAGGTAATCCTAGAGTTATGTTAATGTTGTAGTTACTGCACATTCATTGTACTTTACTGTCTATAAAATAATATGCATGAAAAAATACTTTCCTATATTATAGAATTGTACACTTAAAACATATATAATTTTACTGACCAATGTCACCCCAAACAAATTTAACAAAAAATATAAAAATAATATTTTTAGAGACTTTTTTAGTGCCATATGACCTGTAACTTCATTTCAGGCTTATCAAAGAAAAAAAACAAAAAACAAATAAAAGCTAGTGAAATGGCATGAATAAAGCCACAAACTTTGAATATTTACATGATATACAAAATGCTCAGATAGGTACTAAAATATATTATTTTAAGTAAATCTGAGAAAAACCTGTGCAGTCTTTATTATTCATTAAAAAAAACCCCAAAGTTAAGGCTTTAAGCTATCACTTCTAGAAAGCCACTGTACTAAGATTAAAATATTGACCACGGAATAATTCCAGGCAATAATTCCAAATATGAAAGAGCTACACTGAGAAAGAAATGACGAGAGATAAGACCCATAAATGTATTGTGTTCGAGTAAAATATGCCTAAATTTTTTTGTTAAATGAGGTAGGCTTTTTTATTGATATGAGGAAACATTCTCTGAGATAAGAGTTTAGGAAAAGTAGGAACACTTGAAAACCAGAATGCTTTAGACTCCCGTACATTTTTATTCTTATCACTGTTGATTACAAAGATATTTGCATGTAAATAGTTTTCTTCTGTGTAATCAGCAGGCTATTCCTTTAGTTTGCTATGCACGTTCTCATCATGGAATCTTTTTGCCTCAGTAATCAATTTCAAATTTCACAGACATTGGACTATTACATCATCAAATAATCCAAGATTAGAAACAGTCATGAGATCAAAAAAGGAAAAACACTTTTTTTTAAATGTCTCAGCAATCTGCAATAATGTTCACTCTGAAATGAGAAATTCTGATAGTTGCATGAGACTTAGTCTACCATAAACTGTGTAATCAGTATATTAATATTACTGTGTGGATCTGGTGCCCCTACCCAAGCCAACTAACTGCACTATTAGTCTTAATGAATAGTTTATTCAAATTTACCCTTTCTTTTCAGACCTCTTATAAAACTTAACTATACTATCTTATGGAATTTATCTCTGGAAAAATTCATATATATCAATCTCTTGCTCCAGTAAATTAGTGATATAATTTATTTGGTATAATTTAAGAGTAGTTATTTTTTAATACCCTAAGGCATCTAGCTGAGTATCAGGCCCATAACAAGTTGTAAATAATTCTTTCCACATTAACAGAACTGTGTAATATCAAACAGCTCAGTGACTCTGTACAATTTAATGTGATACCTGTTTTCTCACATGAAACAATCAATGTACAACCCATTAAATGCCAGTTATTCCGCAAACATAAAATGTGCTTTGAGAAACAAAGAAGAAAAATAGCTTTGTTGGCAAACCAACCGCACATGAATATCTTGAATATACACTGATTTTTTTTTCAATATATTAATATAAGTAGAATTTTTCAGTAAAGGCACAATGAGGGCATGAGCATTAAAAAAATCACCATTAAAAATTTTGTTTCAGTATTGTAAAATAACAATATAGGCTATAATAATGAAACGATAATGACTTCCTCTTATTTGAGCAACCTCAAAAACAAAATATTATTTTAAATTACCTCCCACAGATTTTTAATGACCAGCCCTGATTATTTTACATTTGACTATCAATTTACACTTACTTGACATCTTGACTAGAAGATGCGACAGGTATTTCAGATGTAAGATCTCTCCCTCAAAAGACAGAATTCTTGATCCATACTCAAATTTGTTCTCCTCCTAAAAAGTAACTACCCCAATAAACTCATCTGTTCACACCAAAACAAAAGAGCTGCTCTTGATTCTTGTCCTATGTTTTACTTCTAATCCATCATAATATGCTATCAGTCTATGAAAAATACACATTTATATATATCACAATTCTATCCATTTCTCTGTCTCTACACCCAGCCCTTTAGTCTAGTCACTGGATTGGACTATTTTGGGTAGTCTTAGTTTTTTTGTTGTTGATGTTGTTCATTTATATGTTATAAACTTCATTAAATAAGTATTTAATTATTTTGATGAAAATTTATATTAAATTATGCCACTGAAAGGAATGCATAGATGCATAACGGGGAAGGAGAGATTTGCGAACACACCTGTGAGTAGTCATCGTGTTTGGGTAGGGTGTATCACTGGCTGCAGATGAATCTTTCTGAATTTTAAAATGAAACACTTTGAGTGCCTTGTGTGCATCCAGGAGTGTGAGAGAAGAAGCTTCCTGGGCTATTTTAAAGTAACTTTTTTATGTATCTTTTCCTAAACCCACTTACATTGATTGCTCTGTAATTTACATGGAAAAGAAAATGAATGCAAGCACTCAAAGTTCTTAGAAGAGCTTGCATTCATTTTTTAATCTTAATTTTTAACAGAATTGGGTATTCTTGGCAGTTGGCTCTTGGCCCTGTGATGATGCTGCGAAGTAACAAGAAACCATGGTTTTGAGGTCAGGCGAACCGGGGACACATCTGACTGGGAACCCGGGACACATCTGACCGCTATTGAGTAATACTTCTCTCCTTTTTCTTCCCTTTTTTATTCCTTCCTTCTTCCCTACTAAGTATTGACCTAGTACCTCTTTGTGCGAAAAAGCCCTGTACCAGGCAGCAGGTATACAGAGACCTCACATATTTCTAGCTGAGTAGAGAAATCAGATACGTGGGGAAACACTCAGCATGCCAAGAGACAAGTAAGAGTAGCTCCATAAAATGTCAGGAAATGCTTCAGAAGTACAGGGAGCATTTGAGGTCAATTTGACCCATCAAAGAGGTTATCTCCCTGAGATACAGGACGGGACTTGATGAATATTATTTTCTCAATTATTACTTTACCTCTCTGAGTGACTTATTATCCTGGGAGGTTTTCAATATTTCTTTCATGAGTATCAAATTGCAAATTAAATCTAAGAAAACTATGTTGTAGCAACTTCATCCAATATATGTTTTTGTGTCTATTTCAGGTAATGAGTTACAAAAACCAGTAACATAGATGCCCTGCAATCTGAAAACTTATAGGCTCTTTTATAAAAGAATGAGGAAACATACATATCACTTCATTAGTTGGCAGACTGCAATAAAGTCTATTACAAAATCATAAATAGCCCTGTGGAAACACAGAAAAAAAATTCCAATTAAAAAAACAAGAAAAGTGTTTTTAAAAAAGATGATGAATTTAGTTCTTGATATATTGGTCATATTTTGGTGAGGGCTTACGCAGATAAAAAACATAAAAACAAAGCAAAATTAAAAAAAAACAAAAAACTTGTCTAGCCCTGAGTGCATACTGAATGAAATCATGGAGATGAGCATAAACAATATATTGTTAGATACTTAGTAATAGAACGAACAAGAGAAAAAAATGACTCCATTTTTATGGAGTCTGGAACTTCTGAAACCAGGAGAGGACCTCTTAAGAAAAAGATTACAAATACAAATTAATTATAAATGTAAATATTTATTTAGGAAGAGAAGAGAATTACAGCAAGTTTTCCAGTTTTTGAAAAACTGACAAATATCACTGTTAAAAAATAAATACTCTGGATACGTTAAAAACTGCAAGCAATATTTTATTCAAGACTATTGAAATAAGGGAAAAGATTGAACTCAACTGCTGAAAAAAAAGTCAGGAGGATATTTAAACTCTGGAATGAGCTAATGAAAAAGTGCTGGAGGACTTTAGTGGGGGCTAGGTCATTGTCATAGTCCAGGCTGTTCGCTCAATGTTACTTATGGAAGTTAGGTGCCTACCACCCTATACGGAAAGGGAGACTGGCCTTGCCTTTCCCGATTTTTATATTTTGAAAGACTGGCTCATTTCTCCTTGAGAAAGACATTCTGGATATACAAAAGTTACATTCAAAGAGGCAGAAAAGGGAGGTCAGGGAACCCCTCCATACCACAATCAGGGGATTCTTTTTCTAAAGTAAATGCTCTAATGGAAGGAGACAGGAAAAATCCTGTCTAAAGTTTACTCAAGCTGAGAGGAATGATAAAGCCATCTTAGTCACCACAAAATCATTGAAAAAAGGTTAACATTTATTTTAGTTAAATGTCTTCTACTTATATATTAACTTTCTATTCTACAAGCATTAGCTGCATTCATTATCTTTGATTATGTCTTTATCAGGCAACAATTTTGTTATATCATTTCTTATAGAAAAAATTTAGCTTTTCCTCCATCAAGTTTAAATAATATAAATTATTATTAATAGCTTGATAAAATTTATCTCAGACTTATAACTCATTATTGGAAATGTCAAGAAAATTTTAGGATTGTTTCTAATTGTAAGGAAACTGCTTTCACATCTTCATATGTTAGCTGTAAAATTTTAGAGAATTATAGGTTTCTTATACAATAACTAATCTTCTGAACTGATAACATTCATTCAATAATTTGCCAACGATACCCTTGCATCGTTGTATACATGAGCTTTATGTTATTATTTTTAATGTCAGAATTTCATACCATGTAAACCAAAAGCAAGTAAAGAATCTGTATAGTATGACCAGGCAAAGGCCAACTCAGGTCAGTGGAAAAGCATCTGCAAGGCGTGATCTGGAAGAGTCCACTGGCTATTGTGTGGTGGATGGCCTGAGTAGGTTTGGAGAACACTGGCGAAGAGTGATGAAAACTGGACAAGGACCAAGCATGGTTGGTTCATGACAGAAATGTTTACATTATGTTCATAAAGCTAAACAAACAAACAAACAAACACATTTCTCTACCTTTGAAGTCAATAAGCTGAAGAACTGAAAATCATCTGGCTATTTACGTAGAGACAGCAATCTCTTTTACTTAGTTTTTTTTTTTTTTAATAATATTAATCAGTTGCCAAGTCAAAATGATAACTGGACATTTCTTTTAAAAGGACTAATTTTGTAACTGAAAAAATTCTTTCAAAAGCCCATTCTAGAGAAATTGTTACAAATGTATGCAGGGCAGATAATATTCCTGCCTTGCAGAGCAAATAGAATAAAAAGAATCAAATAGAAGAAAAAAGAAAAGTTAATTGAAAGCTAATCTAAGAGTTATTTAAACAGAAATCCATTACTAACTCTATAGCTATGACTTTACTATGTAGAGGGCAAAATTCTCAAGAACAGTATAAAACAAAATGTTCCTTACATGTCATCTGAAGTAAGTTCCATTTTAGTGCTTGAATGGATAAAATGTCGCAAATGGAACACAGCTAGACAAGACCCACAGAAAAACTTGAAATAATATAAAGAAAAGGCCTTTAATGTCACTAAGGTAATTACTTTTCTCATGAAATAAATGCTGTACTTTACTAGTAAAATGTGAGGTTGACACTGTTTGTCTTGTTCATTGTCGAAACATAATTTATCGCAGTTTATTTATGAGAATCTCATATTTTCTTGTCATAGTTTGACCATGATTTATTCAGAAAAAGAAAAGATTACACTTTTTAATTTAAAAGTGGTGTACAGTCATATTGGTCTGTAAATATATTAAAATTCACAATAAGAAACTTGGAAATAATTAAAGTTCAGCTTGTCTTTCTTCTCTAACCAAACCACTCAAAGTGGAAATGAGAGGCTAAGAGTGAAATGCCTTCACATTTGCATAAAGTCATATACTTTTAGAAAAAGGAATGGCAGTATTTTAACCAATCCAAATTCATTATGGTTTGAGTTACATCTACATAGCTTATAATGTTATCATTTCAGTATTATATGAAAAATTAAAACCACTCTTTTCCAAGCTATTTTCATACACAAAAGAATTTGCATCTAATCAAATAGGGAATAAGCTCCTCAAATATGTAAACGGAATCTGGGTTTAGGTTAGCATGAACCCTTTGTAGTCACTGGCTGTTTGAGTTTTCAGGCACATTCCCCCAGGCAGTTTGAGGTAGTTTATGAGTTTATTCATGAAGAATATAGGTCTGTCACTTTTGTTTTGCATTGTAAAACTCATGTTTGTGCAAGTGCACAGAATCTAGAACATTAATATTTTTGCAAGTTAAGATTACAAAATTAATTAAAATCACATGCTACATAAACAGATATCAAATGTAAATAAAATTCATCTAACTTCTTCACAACAGATGTACCATTACATAGTAACAAGATCATTGTGTCTAGACATCGAGACAACATTCCTGGAGGGCCAATTTGACTCCACATATTGACAATTAAAATGTACCTACTTTGCATCCCAGAAATTTCATTTCTATAAATTTATCATAAGGCAATAATTAGATGCACTTGCCAAATATTTGTATAGGAGTTTTTATCCCAACATTTTAAAGATATAAAAATATTGACTATAAAGGAAATATAAAACATTGATGAATCTTCCATAATTTGGTATTACTTGACAATAATTACAAGTGGTTTTAGTGATATATTGAAAATATTCATTATATTTAGAGTAAATTCTTGTTTATACATAAATTATAAAATGTTTCATTGACTCATGTTGTGAATATGTTTTAAATACATAGAAAATATTTTAAGGGAACATAAACCAAAATTTCACCAATGATTGATATCTCATTTAATAGTAAAGCAAAAATTCATTTCCAAGTACATAATAGGCAGTAAAAAATATTTGTGACTGAAAGAATTACATCAATAAATACAAAAAAGACAAGAATGCAAAAAGAATGTGTGTTATCATCCATAATTTTAAACATTTTATTAACGTTTTTGCAAACGCAGTAAGTTCAGGAAAAAACCCAAATATTAGAAAGGAGGAGGTGAAAACTGTAATGTTTTACAGATTATAGTATTTCATACAGTAAAAACATGAGAATTAATTAAAAATTATGTTTATATTTTAATGAAGATGACTAGGATTAAATTTATAAAAATTTATAGCCTTGTATATAATACAAATTATATACAAATAGTACATACATCAGTAAGAGAAAATACATGGAAAAAATGCTTATATTCAAAATGGTAATATTATAAGATAAAGAATAGAATGCTGAAAATATATCTAATTAATTGAGTCTAGGACTTATATAATTGGAAACAAAATTTTCTTAAAATGCATAAAAGAAGATGAACAAATTCAACAATCTTTCATTATTATGGATAAGAAAACTTAATATTTATATCAATTCTCAAACTGATCAAAATGTTTAAAATAATTCTAAAAATATTTTCAATGATTTATTTTTGGATTTAAAAAATTGAGCCAATATAAAGGAATCAAGTCAAAATAGTACAGACAATTTAGAATAGAAAGATAACAAATGGGATCTTAAACAATTAGATAGTAAGTTATATTGTAAATCTAAAATTATTTTAAAAGCAGACTGCAAATGCAAGAGTTGGCACAGAGATGAATAAAGAGAACTTATAGAGATACAATTAATATAAAATGTGGTATGTAATAGACATTAGCATTTTTATTATTAGAGAGATGATGGATTAGTCAATAAATTATGAGATAGCAATTATTAAAAATGTAAGGCTAAATTATTTTATACCTTATAAGAAAATCCAAATACATGAATAAGCTATTAAAAAATTAAATTAAAATCAAAACAGCAGTGAAAGAATCTACATACTACCTGAGCCAAGAAAGAATATTTAACATAACAGAGGAGGTAATAAAAGTACTTTTATTACATCAAAATAAATAAATTGTTAAATAACAGTAAAAAGATGGCTTCAAAAGGTAAATTGCAAACTATAAACTAGGAAATATTTTAAAGATATATGGCATGTTAACAGTGTGTTGGAGCTGACTTTCATTGGCTCACAGGGTTGATTTTACTCATCTTTTCCCAACTTTACTTTCATAAGTGATGTGAGGTTAATAGCTTAAAATTGGCCCTCGAGGAATTGATTATACCACAGAAACTGGCAAACACTACAAATCAGGGGCCACCTTCTCTGTTAAAACTTTACTAATATACTACTCCGCATACATTAATACAAACCTGCAGAGCATGTGACAGAGGTCGATGGGAAAACAGAAAATAAAGAGAAAGTAAACCTGAATCATTAACTATTAAAATACATAATTATGCCATTATTACATAGTAGAATTTATTCTTTCTTTATTATTAAAGAAAAAAAGACAGTAGACTTCCCATATTTTGTAAATATTATAGGACTTCTGGCATTCCAGTAAGAAATAATGCCTAATTTTAGTTTTAAAAAGTTTGTATTTGTTCTATCAACTCTTTTTAGCCAGATTCACCCTACCTAAATTGTTAGAGATATAAGAAAACTATGTATGTATATACAAATATATTTATAATGGCCAAATTTATAACAATGAACTATTATTAATGCAATCTGAATATAACACACTATGGTATTTATTGATATGGAAAAATCTCATATTCTATAGTTAAGTAAAATTAAGGCCAATTAAATATTTTCAGTTAAATATATTTGATTAATTATATCCCTTAATTGTAGTTCCTTCTCCAAACTTCACTAATGACAATTTTTAAAAATATTAAAAAATAAAAACATGAATAGTGAAAATGGTGGAGATAAGAAGCCAGAATACAGATCTACAAATAATTACTAACATAGCTGGCTATAAAATGCAAAAAATACAGGCTGGCATTATTACTATAATAATGGGCTTACTAGCCCAGAAGGACTCAGGAATTCAAATGATGATGTAATAAACTAAGAAACAAAAAGATAAGGTTCTGGCGGGTGGATATAGCACAGGAAAAAAAAAAAACTGAAGGAGATTTCCAGGGAAATAGTGAAAGAACACTGAAAGACAATGACTTGATAAGGAACGAACCCAGAAAGGAGCAGAAAGACAGTAATATAGCAGACAGAAAAAAAGAAAATAAAATTAGTGGATTAATGTATTACTTGAATATGCTGAGAAGAGTTTTATATTTCAACAAAAAGTTCAGAAAAAAATAATGAGATCATTCAAAATTGAAGCATATACACATATTAGACAACAGTTAACTATGAGAAGACAAAAAAAGATGTACTAGAAATGAAAGGAAATGAAATCATAGATTATTTCATGGCTGAGTGGAAATTAATACAGAATCATAAGACTATAAATGCTGAATATTGGTCTAGCTAAATCTATCGATAGAATGGGCTAGTTGGCAGCATGTGTGAAGGGGAGGTAGAAAGTAAATCTTCATTTTCCATGGTGGGATGCCAAAAGATAGTATGCCAAATCAAAAAGTTAAGTGGTCGCATAAAAACCATGTTATCTAGAAAATAAAGAGCTAATAACCGGTGAGGGTGGGAGGGGTGAACAACCCTGAAAGGGGTTGCCTCTGAAATGAACACAAGAGTGAGATAAGGAGGTTGCTATTTATTCATTCTAAGCCTTGAAGATCTAGCAGTCATTTAAAAGAAAGACTTTTTTAAAAACTTTGATAAGAATTTAAAAACTAAAGACTTGAAGTAATAAATAGTAAATAAACTTTGCCATCATTGTCGTGTCCAGATACTAGTCAAAGACTCTTCACTGTTACCCTGCTTTTGCTTTTGCTTTTGAGTTTATATTCACAAAGGATCCAGAGTGATTCTGTAAGTACAGATCAGACCATAACTCACCAATGGCTCCCAAGTTATTCAGGGTCAAGATTAGGGAGCGTAGTCCACAGGGATCCACATGTTACATCTCTGACCTCAGCCCAACCACTTTCTCACTGGCTCCCTCTCCTCCAGACACACTGGCCATTCCTATTATTAGCATAATACACTTAGTCTGGGCATTTGCTCTTCCTGATAGCTACAGAGCTTCCTCACTCGCTCCCTCAATTTTATTCTTCTCAGTGACACCTCTTTTGCACCTTTTAGCCCTGCCACTACTCCAACACTCTTACTTAATATCTCTTTCTTGCTTTATTTTTCTATCACTCAGCTTTTAACAAAGAGTACGTGTCATCTGTTCATTTTTTCCTTCTCCTCCAGAGAGAATGTAACCTCTATGAGAATAGGAATTTTTCATTGCTTTATTCTCAGTGGACAGAACAGTGCCTGATGTATAACAATTCAATAAATATTTATTTAAGCAGTGACTGATTATGAGATGTAGTTATAGGTATATGTAAGAATAGAGTTATATAGCAATATAAGGCATAGTTATTTATCTTTATTTCTGTTATAGAGTTATAAGCATCTTTCTTATTTTATTATCTTATTTTCTAATTTGTCTGCAAACAACATACATGCATTTGTAATAAAAGTTATATAAAATTAACATTAAAATGAATCTACATGAGCAAATTCATAAATGCTAAACAGAGTATACTGATCTATGACTTAGGTAGAATGTGAAGAAGAAATGAAAAGGAATTTTTAATGTAAGTTAAAAACCTACATCATGATAGCAATTTTTAAAGAGAAATAGAGAAAAGCTTTCTAATAGTAGTCTAACAATTTGTATTATTTATATTGCCTTCTGCTTGTTTTCCTTACTCACATACATAACTAAACATAATGGTCATGTTGTTGTTGTTTTAGTCACCACTTATTGATGACTACCTATTTGCCATGTCCTTTCCTAAATACTTTAGGTATAATCTATTACTTAATCTTATAACATGATGTAGGTTCTATTAATTTCTGCACTTTACAGATGAAAATTTTGATTTTTAGAAAGCTGAGTTTGCCTCCAAATAAAACTACCTTTCTTTTTCTTTCTTTTTTCTTTTTTTTTTTTTTTTTTTTTTTTTTTTTTTTTTTTTTTTTTTTTTTTTTTTTTTTTTTTTTTTTTTTTTTTTTTTTTTTTTTTGTATGTGTATAGTTACCTGGCCAGGAATCAAAACTAGGCCGCAGCACTGACAGCGCCAGCAACGAAGCCTTAAGCCACTACACCACCAGGGAACTCCTAAAAACTACTTTTCATTAGTTCTAATTATATCATAGTTATATTTTCTCATTATTGAATCCACTTTTAGCTATGTAATATGTTTCAACCATTGTATGTCTAGGTTGACATACAACGTCCTTTACTTTCCCCAAAATCTGTTGGCCCAGTTTCTCTGTCATTTTTTTTCCCCACTTAATGTCCATGCATATTTATAATTGCTCAAGTAATAATCCTGGAGTCACACTCAATTCTTCTTTATTTCTACTCTCACAGCAACCCTGTTGCTCCAACTGTCAAAATATATCCACAATCTAACCTCTCACAGCACTCCACTACATCACCAGAGTCCAAGCTACCAGAACCTCTGGACCAAATTATGCCCTGGTTGGAAGAGGTCATCAAGATGATGTGACCAACCAACAGTTGACCGAAGAGCTGGATACAGGCAATTCAAGGTTATATCTGACCTCCCTGTCCTTGGAATGGGACAGCTCACCATTCCCATTGCTGGAAACATTTAGAGGATGCACCCTGAGAAAGCAAGGGATTTCTGAGACCATACGAATTGCATATGTGACTGAACCCAGTTCAGGCCTCCATATAAACTTTAAAAATTCTGGCTGGCCCATGCAGAGATCTCATCTTGAAACCACACAAATAAGCCTCCTAAGTAAGTTCCCTTTTATTTCTTTTTCAAGACACAGCCATTCTGTCACCACAAGGCTGTCTCATGTGGCCCTTTGGGACCTTCACCTACTTCCCTCCCATTCCTACTTCCCCTTTAATGCTGGCACCCAGTAATCTGTTCTCCATTTCTGTAATTGTCTTATTTCAAGAATATTATATAAATGGAATCATAAGACATGTTACCTGTAGGATTTTTTTTCATTGAACATATTGCAAGTTATTGTGTGCATCAATAATTCATTTCTTTTTATTGCTGAGTAGTATTTCATGATATTGATGTACCATAAATTTGTTTAACCATTCACTCATTGAAAAACATATGATTTTGTTTTTGTTATATTTCAGTTTTTAGATATGAACAAAGCTGCTATGAATAGTTGTATAGAGGTTTTTATGTGATAAGTTTTAATTTCTCTGAGATAAATAAATACCCAAGAATGCAATAGTGGGTGGTGTGATGTTTGCATACTCAATTTTATAAGAAGCTGTCAAAATGCTTTCCCTGTGTCTGTGCCATTTCACATTTTCACAAGCAGTATATGATTGATACAGTCTTTCTGCATCATCGCCAGCATTTGGTGCTTTTATTTTAGCCATTCTAAGTGTGTAGTGATATCTCATTGTAGTTCTCATTTGCAGTTACCTACTAGCTAATGGTACGTTCTTTTTTACCATCTGTGTTATTTTTTTCTGGTGAAATGGCTCTACACATCTTTTCCCCATGTTCTAATTGGATTGCTTGTTTTTTTCTTACTATTGATTTTTGAGAGTTGTATATTCTAAATACTAGTCTTTTATCGGCTATGTGGTTTGCCATTAATATCTCCAATGTACAGCTTATCTTTTCATCCTTGTAATGGGGTCTTTCATAGAACAACATTTTAAAACATTTTCTCAAGTTCTTTGAGATTTAATTGATAGATGAGATTGGTAAGTTTAAGGTGTACAATGTGATGATTTTTTTTATGTGTATCTATTGCAAACATTTTTTAACTTTGAGGAAGACTGATAGATCTATATTTTTTTATATATTCTTTATGGATAATGCTTTTGGTGCTATATCTAGGAGCTCATTACTTAACCTGTTGTTATGAGAAATATATTTTAAAATATATACAATTTTACATTTATAGCTATGGTTTATTTTTATTTAAATTTTGTATATATACTACGAGTTTAGGTTGAGGTTTATTTGGGGGATATCCAATTGACTCAACACCAATTTTTGAACTCATTACCCTTTCTCCATTGACCTTGCAACCTTGTCAAAAATCTTGTGGCTATTTTTTGATTGGAGTCTAGTTCTGTGTTCTCTATTCTGTTCCATTGATCTCTGTGACTGGGATTTATACCTTCATCAATACTACACTGTCTTAATTACTATGGCTATACAGTGAGTTATAAAATTGGTTTGTATGATCCCCTCAGTTCATTCTTCTTTTTCAAAATTGATCTAGGTATTCTAGGTTCTTGGCCTTCCTAAATAAATTTTAGAATCAGCTTTTCTATATCCAAAAAAACTCTTATTGAAATTTTGACTAGAACTTTTTCAATTCTCTAGATTAGTTTGGGGAAAATTAAATACCTAAGAATAAATATACTAATAATGTCAATTCTCTCTTGCTGATTAAACCTGTCACCTGTCTTTTGTCTCTTCCTGCCCGCCATGTATGATGACTAATTTCAGAATTTTTCTGAAAAATACATTGGGTGATAGAAAAAAACTTCACAAAGTCATACTAAATGGAAAGACACAATATTTAAAACAATATTTCTAATTTTGTAAACATCTTTATAAATATATGAATGGTGTGGGTATACACATAAAATATTATAAATAGTGATGCATAATATGGACACATTCAGAAAGTAAATGCAGTAAAATATAAATAAAATATTGAATGTTTGATATTTATTTTAAATATTAAAATAACATTTAAAATATTAATTATTGGTACTCCTGGAAATACAAATTATAAACATATATTTTTCCAATCTGCTTTTTGCACATCTCCAAATGTTTTATAATGTATAACTTGCTTAAATTATATTTTTATAATGTTCATGTGTTGTATTCCTTAGCAGAAAATGATATTAATCTGGTATATAAAGTTAGAAATTTTAGATTGAAAGATGAAATACTCAATTTAGACACTAAGTATGTTACTACTGAAATGTATTATATTACTAGGTATTTTACATATTGTATATCTGTCTTAATTTTATGGTCTTGGTGAGACTAATGGAACTGAGAAATAGTGCAAAAAACAATGATTTAGAATAAGAATTTTTTTAAGTTATGATTTTTGTATTTTCTTCTATGTTTACATTAGTACAATCCCAAAATTATGAATATCTGACAAAAGTAAAAATAAAACAAATTTTAAAAATTCTTAAGTTTTACAGATAGGTGGAGATTGTATATAAATGTTAAATAAAAATGTGGTGGGAATAAAAAGCTCCTGATTTGAAAGAAAAAGGACTTGCATGAGTCTCAGTGTTCTAATACATAGCCAGGGAATTTTGGACAAGTTGACTGAGCCTCATTTTTATTATCAACAAATAAATTAGAAAATAAACCCCAGTCTATCTACTGCATATGGGTGTTGTGAGGAAGATGTAAAATAATGTGTAAAGTTACTTGAAAATTATGTGTTATGCAAACCCAAAAATTATTGTTTTGACAATGAAATTATGATCTTAGGGAAGCAAAAAATACAATTAATTGAGTAGATTGAAAACTTGAAACAAATAATTGAGTAATATAATTGAGTAATATTATTATAAAGAAAACTAAACACTAAATAAACCAATTTACTTTTCTTTGTGGTTAACTAACACCTCATAAGCTTACTAATCATTAACAAATTAGTTAACTTTCTCCTAATAGCTTGAAAAACACTTGCCACTTGATAAAGAATTTCATTGGTAGATTTTCATTTCCAGGGTTCAAGAATGGTTCAACATATGCAAATCAATCAATGTGATACACCATATAAAAAAATTAAGGATAAAAATCATAATCATATAAATAGGTGCTGAAAAAACTATTTTATAAGACATAACATCTACATATAATTAAAACTCTTAATAAAATGACTATAAAGAGAAAGTACCTCAACATAAAAAGGCCATATACAACAAACCCTCAGCTGTTATCATTCTTAATGGTGAAAAACTGAATTATTTGTATTGTAACATAATATATTGTTAACTCAAAATAAGTCTGGAAGTAAACTACTCAGTTAAGATAGGATCTAAATCATACCCTACTTATTTATAGTTAATAAACTTCATTAAATTAATAATACGCTAGTACATGCAAATATAATGTATGTACTTGGTATAATTGTAGTGAATATAACTAATGAAGAGAATGGTTTTGAAAAGTTTATAATAATGAGAAGGCAGTTAAATCTCATTTATCTCTGTCTTTATGTAGAGCAAAATTGAAAACAATTACCATCATGCATTTTCTTTTTTCCACAACTACACAGGGACAAATCAGTAGTGTGAGGAAATGATCCTTTTGTACCTGGTGCTGCCTTTTCTTGCATGTGAGCTTAGTTTCTTGGTTAACCTTTCTGGACCCAACCTAACCCCAAACTCCTTCAGAGGCCCAGAAGTGATTTTGGTAGGGGGATCATTTATTCACTATATCTTATTTTAGACCTAACAGCCCTAATAATTCTGAGGGGACTAAAGTAGTTTCTTTAATTTGTTCATGGTCAATCAGGCACAAATGTATATATGGCTTATTTTCTGCATAACAAACAGGGTCACATTAGGATATCTAAATGCCCTAAGCAAAAAATAAAAAAATAATGTACATGTAGTGTAACATTAAAAGATAAACACTAACCTCCAAAATGAATTCAAAGAAATATCATAGAATTTCTCTCACATATTTCTCAGCATGTTTTAAAATGTAACACAACTATCAAATTTTAAAAAATATTTTCTAATTTTTATGACAATTCTTAAATTGCATGCAAGTATGTACTTATTATAGCTAATGGGTAAAGCTACATAGGTTATACCAGACTCATTAAGTTTGTATCTTTATTAATTCCACCATGCATTTCTCACCCTATTAACTTATGCATTTAAGTAACCTTACTCTGTGACAACAATTATTTTTTAAAATAACTTTGATTTAATATTGTTAGAATGGTCATATTGGCCAAACCAATATACAGATTTAATGCAATTTCCATAAAAATTCCACAGACATTCTTTCAGAAATAGATAAAAGAATAATCAAATTTGTATTGAATCACAAAAGGGCCCAAATAGCCAAAGCAATCCTACATAAAAAGAGTAAGTTTGAAGGTATCATTCTCTCCAATTTCAATCTGTACTACAAATCATCAATAATTAAAACAGCATGGTATTGGTAGAGAAACAGACACACAGACCAATGGAAGAGAATTGAAAAAGCCCAAAATTAATCCACAAATAAACAGGCAAATATATTTTGACAAAGGAGCAAAAGATATGCAATGGACAAAAGAAAGCCTCTTCAGTAAATGGCACTGGAAAAATTGAAAAACCACATGCAAAAGAATGAATCTGAACTGTGAACTGTCACCAGATACTAAAATTAACTCAAAATGCATTAAAGGCCTCCACATAATACCCAAAAACATAAAGTGTATGCAAGATAATATTGGTACTAAACTTATATAGACCTTGGGTTTAGGGAGGACTTTATGAACCTGACCTCAAAGGCAAGGGAAGTAAAGGAAAAACTAAATGAATGGGTCTATATCAAACTAAAATCTTCTGCACAGCAGAAGAAATCATTGATGACACAAAGGGGCAATCAAACAAATGGGAAAAATATTTGCAACAATCTCTCTGGTAAGGGGCTAATATCCAAAATATATGAAGAACTCATATGACTAAACAAGAACAACAAAAAACAAACAACCCAATTAAAAAGTGGGCATAGATACCTCACTCAGGACGACATACAAATGGCCAACAGATACATGAAAAATTGCTCAACCTTACTAGCTTCTGGACAAATCAAAACCACAATGAGATACCACCTCACACCTGTGAGAATGGCTATTATCAATAAGAAAAGGAATAACAAGTGCTGGAGAGGCTGTGGAGACAAAGGAAAGAACCTTTGCACACTGCTGGTGGGAATGAAAATTGGCACAACTTCTATAGAGGACAGTGTGGAGATTCCTCAGAAAATTGGAAACGAAGTTACCATGTGACTCGGCAATACTCCTTTTGGTTATCTACCCCCACAAATTGAAAACCTTAGTCCACAAAGACTTATGTACCCCAATACTCATCGCAGCACTGTTCACTGTGGTCAAGTCATGGAAACAACCAAAGTGCTCTTTGACAAATGACTGGATAAAGAAGCTGTGGTACATATACACAATGGAATGTTAATTTGCAACAAAACGGATGGACCTTGAGATTATCACGTTAAGCAAAATAAGCCAGACAGAAAAAACCAAGAACCATATAACTTCACTCATATGTGAAATATAAAACTGAAAACAATAAAGAAACAAAAACTCAAGGACACAATCAATAGTTTAGTGGTTGCCTGAGCGTGAGGGGGGAGGCAGGTGGGAGAGGAGGGAAGGGGGAGTCAAATATGGTAAAGGAAAGAAAACGGATTCTGGGTGGTGAACACATAATGCAACACACAGATGATGCACTGTAGAATTGTACACCTGGAACATGTAATGTTTACTAACCAATGTCACCCCAATAAATTTAACAAAAAAACCAAGTGTCTGCATGCTGATGGTAACCACTTTGAGCACCTCTTGTAATTGCAGAAGTCAAATGTGACTTGTATTCGTCTTTTGTTATTGGTATATATTGAATATGACAATTTTAATACAGTTTTTTCCTTTCTTAAAAAAATAGCTGTTAAAAGAATATGGGGAATCTAAATGAATACTTCTCCCATAAACAAATCTTTTAAGACAGCCTTTTGACTGATTGATACATCTTTGTCATAATATTTAATTACGCTCCTTTTGCACAGTACTAATCATTGGATCAGTACATTTTAATAAAGACACAGAAAGACTTCATATTTTGATGCATTTAAACATTTTCTACCACTTGTAGTCATATTTATTTCTTCTATCAAATTTTTTTCCTAAAAATGGAAAAGTAAGAAAATATCTCCTAAACTTTATCTATTTCTTTTTAAGAGTTATACTATGCCCTGTACTTTCAGTGGCCATATTAAGGGAGAAAGAACAATAGCTATGACTGATGATATTTTTGTAGCTATAGATTCCACAAATCATTTAATAATACCAAGAGTAAGATTTCTTACTGTCAAAGTTTTAATTTTCTCCATAAGTTAGATTTTAGCTAATTAGTTATGCACATCTAATTTGAACATGTTTTTTTTTATCTCCCTTTATTGGGTACTACCCTGCGTAGAATTCATGGGAGCCATATATTCTGAAAAGTTGTAATACCATGGAATTATTACATAGCTCATGTATTGAATCACTTAATTATGCACTGAGAAATATGCACTATTACTTTCAATCTGTTCACTTTTTTAACCAAAGAAAAAATGGGGAACAATTGCCTGCGAAATACTTCCTGGTTGTCCTATAACTTGTAAATTGAGAATAAACTTAGAATCAAATCTTACATTTTTCCAAATTATGTATTAGTTATCCATCATGATTTCAAATATTAAAAGCAAACTACTTCAATGTTTTCATTGGAAGTCATAATATCAGAATATTGGTAATAAATATACAAGCAATAGCATCATTCTTGAAAGAATAGGGAAAAATACAGCCAACAATTATCTACTTTCAACACCTAATTTTACTGATTCATAATTATAGCTAGTAGTGTTTACTGAACTCCTATATTCTGGCCACAGTGTTGTGTACTTTACCTTTGATCATTTTGTTTAAGGTTCATAACAATCTAATGACAATGTTACTAGGTTGGATTATTATTCCCATTTTAGAGATGAAGTGACTAAAACCTGTAAAGATGAAATAGTCCCGTCAAGATCACTTAGGTCAGAAGTCGGATAGGTGGCTGTTCTAGAAGGTCCTCTGTTAAATTCTCCTGAATATTCCTGAATCATTGTTAAGACTTACACATAATTTCCTGTGAGCTGGTATATTATTACAAAAGTTACAGTTCTCAGAAAGATTAACTGAGCTCTCTAACATGGTAACCAGTAATGTGCCTGTTGAACACTAAAATTAAAATGTGCTTTAAGATTTTAAATGAGGCTCCTGAGTCACTTTATTTGCTCGAGCCCGCTCCTACGTCTTGAGAGTGTACTTTCTCCTCAGTAGACTACCTTTTTGTTTCACCACTTTAAAAAAAAAAGATTTTAAATGAACACTTGTGTTGAGACATGCTTTAAATTAAATAAACACTGGATTTCAAAGATTTAGTATGAAAATAGCAAAATATATCGACCATGTATTTAAAATTTAATTATATTAAAGTAAAAATATTTTGGGTGTATTAAATTAAATAAAGTGTATTAGTAGAATTAATTTAATAATATACTAGATATTTTGGTGGCTTTTTTTTCACTATTAAGTTGTTTTAAAGGACAAAATTTAAAGATCTAATTGACTTTATTAAGCAATTCACAAATCAGGCAGCACCCCATCTAGCAACTACAGGTTCTACAAAACAGAAAGTTTTTATAGAAAACAGGATGGGGCAAGGAAACTTTTTTAAAAATGGAAAGGATTATTTTTAGACCCAGACGTATTGTTTTGGGTGGAGGGAAGGGAAGAGTTTTTGTCATACAATCGTCTCTTCTTTCTAAGTGTAATGGAAAGGGCCCAAGTGACAAATTACCTCATTGGTGTTTACCATAAAATTCCAGACTGATTAGGATTATGTTTCTGGGAGAAGTTGGATCAACAATTAGATCAGATATTAAATCTTAGTTTAGTGTCATGGATTTTAGCACAAGTAACACCATTTTGGGTCTGTGGTCTTCTCTTTAGAGTTGGTTCATGTATTTATTGCCTTTACACATACCTTTGTGTTCTTATGTAGATTTTGTTTGTTTCAAATATCTTAAATTTTTAAAGAACTGAAAATATGCCTTATATTTAACTTTTATTAATTCATCTGTTGTCCTGAAATATTGAAGACAGGCTGGCACATAGCTCTGTGATAAATTGGCCTTTGGGTGGCAGTCACTTCACTTCCCTCCTTTAACCTCTGTGGTAGTAATCTCCTGTGCACGTTTGGGCCATCCTGTTCTAAATAACTATGTGTAACCTTGATCATAGCAATTCCATTCCCTTAACAGTGATTTGTTTATATATCGGCCAATGATGCAGTATATTCTAAAAAAACATTTTTTTGTTTTTGTTTTTGAGAGAGAGTGTCTGCTAAGAGGATTCTGAAAAGTGAACTTTTTGTTTTTATAAATAGAAATTACTATGGAAAGGTGGAATTCCTCTTCAATGGTTAAAGAGTTTACTTGAATATGATGCCTGGAGTTGTGACACTCTACTGCGTCACAATGAGGACAGCTAAACTAACACACTGAAGACAGAAGGAACCTGGGCTCTTGAAGTTATTTTCTTTCTTCTTCTCCTTTATTTAATTATTATTAGTTATTGTCTTCATCCTTTATAAATACATACAAGCTGTATATTCCCAAAATGAAGAGGATGATTGAGGAGTTTTAGATGGTAATTAATATTATTTATAAAGAGTCAGAATTTACTGTAAACTAATTTTTTTAATGTAAAATCATCCCAGAGATTTTCATTATCCTAAATAATCAGGTACTTTATAGTTTCATCCTAAACACACTGCAACTCCTGACAGTTTATAGATTTCAGTTGCATGTAAGATTATACTTTTATATACTTCATTGTATAGTTTACTAATAATCATACATATTATATTTTATTGTATTTTTCTGCCATTCAGTTTTGAATATTTTTTGTTTATACAGATGTGCTTCTTGTATCTATGCTTTTAGTCTACTTAAATATTCATTGAATAAAATACATATTTGAAGGACTAAAAAGAAATGTTTTGTAATTATAATACAGGAACACATGATCCTAGGGTTGCAGGATTATAGGTGGTATTTACTCTGAAGTCCCCATTTTTATAGTGAGTAAATTGTCACAGAGTAGACTACAGATATTTGGATAAAAAAACAGCTCCTGATATCCCCAACTTGAATATTTTTCTCATAAAATAATGACCTAAGTTTGACCATCCTGTCTTAAAATTCCCAGTTTATCTGAAATGCAAAGATCACACACCCCTGTTTAAGGATTCTGTGATTAATTAAATGTGAACCATAGCCTCAAGTCTATCCGGTCAAGCTTCTTTGGAATTCATAACCTACATAATCATAGCTAGCTGCTTCCATTAGATTAAGTGTACAACACTACTCTTCTCTACCTAGATTTCCCTCTTTCCACCTAGGCAGAATTTCTCATATGCTGAGGTTGGGTCCTTAATGTTTTATATCAAGCTTATCCAACTTGCAGCCCACAGAGTGCATGCGGCCCAGTTTGATCTGAATGTGGCCCAACACAAATTTGTAAACTTTATGAAACATTAAGAAAATTATTCACAGACCTTTTTTTTTTTTAGCTCATCAGCTGTTGTTAGTATTAGTGTAGTTTATGTGTGGCCCATGACAAGTCTTCCTCCATCGTGGCCAGGGAAGCCAAAAGCTTGGACTGGACACCTCTGTTGTATACATTAGCACAATTCCTGATCCAGGGTGGGAAGATGAAAACACTTTTCACGGAAGGTAAGCAGAGATATGGTAATAAGGATTAATCCAGATTTTACCTGCTATTGTAATTAATGTGACAAGACTAAAATGAAATAACTTAAACTCCCAACAGAAGTGGATTCTCAACTGAGAAAAGTTTGTTTTACATGTGGACATGATATACTGCTTTCCAGTGATGAGCTAAACTCACCTCCATTTAACAACTGAATTATTTGTTCATTTCATAGGTTTTGATGGCTAGCCTCGAACCCTTAATTATTTCCAGCCTGTGATCATATTTTTGCTTTACATGCAAAGAATGTTGAGCTCTTTTACTTATTTGTTATTAACAAAATACTACTTTACCTTCACAAAGTGAGCTTACTGCCTGTACAATGCACATGCCCAAATAAGACTGATACAAATGCAGTTTTAGAAGAAGAAACAAGTATTGTTCATTTCTCTGCTTTTATCACAATTGCTTGCACAAGTAACCATATTGATTGAGGAAATCGTGCATTTCCCAAGTCACATCTTGAGGGCATTCACTGTAGACACCTCTCAGAAGGCCCTTTGCCTAAAGGCATGCAATAAAACGTCATCTTAAATTTTTCTCATTGCCTCTTGTATAACATCTGGTCCATTCTTATACTATGAGGTTAAGTTTCTAAAAACTCAGATTTAATTCTGTCTTTTTTGTCTTTACAATATTTCAATTCTTATTAATTTCACAATAAAGGTCAAACTTCACATCATTAAATCCAAGGGCTCTCAAAATCTGACCCCTATTATTAATTCTACTATCATTTTTCAATAATTGTGCTCCCTGAACTCTGTACCTCTGCCAGTTTCAATGACTGTTAGCTGTCTGACACCTCATAGCCTCTCACCTGGAATATTTGTGTATGGTATTTGTAACAACTTCCCAATCCTGGCCCTTCACAGTTCTGACTTACTCCTTTTTCCAGACACATACAGGACATCGATTTCTTCACAAACCCTTCCCTGAAATGAAATATCCAGAATAGTTTTCTTGTATTTGTACTCAGAGCACCTGCTACTACTCATATAAATTTAACATATTTGTACTTGCATTGAGGGGGTAAGTTCATAAAATGGCCATTTATTAGTTTTTAGGGAGAAAAATTTATATTTAAACATCTTAAAGATATTATTACTTCTAAGAGCATAGTAATCCTGGGAAGAGCTATTTGAGCAATAGTTTTTAGTTATACACATGGAGTCATGTAGACTAGCCTGATGAACCATCAAGTCAAAGGTTTTGCACTAGATCCTATTCTTATGTCAGTAACTGTACCACAAGGGTAGTTACACATTTTGTTACCACACGTGCATTTAAGACTCTGTCATTCCACAAGAAGGTTGTAATGGGATGTATTGGGGATGCTAAAACCTGCCCTTTCTTCTACCTCATTGTTAGAGGACTTTAAGCTCACTTGGATGATGTGGCCCAAATCTTCGTAAGCTTCAGTGCATCCTCTGGGAGGAAAAGTTTCAAGCCTATCACATCACTTTTGAGATCCAATTTCATTAGAACATCTCTGGTAGATTGAGGTGATCTGGAGAAGTGTGCCAGAATGAGAAGTATAGGCCCCAGGGCTTCTAAAGGGGACTTTACTACAGAAGCGTCAGGACTAGTGCCACAGAGCTTGATTTTTTTTTTCATGTGGAGTGAGAACAAACAAAATTCATTCTTAAACAGGGAAGATAGGAACAAAACACTCAAATAGATAGAAGCAAAACACTCAAATAGGAAGAACAGCCTGGGTTTTAAGTGTCTGGTTTCAGTGACAGTAACAGTTGCTACACCTGTCTCCTTGGATCATCAGGAAGGTGGTATCAGCTCTCGTTTAGCAACATGGATTAGGGGTGGCTATTCTGCATCAGACCTTGATGTTTTTTCAATATATCACAATTGTATTGATGTAAAAACCAAAGAGTTCTGATTTCTCTCTTTTTGTATATCAGGCCTATCTATAAACATTCTTTAATAAATAATTATTAAATATATTATTTATTTGCTTTTCTCTGTAACAGTAAGGGGGTCCTCATTGTCTTATTAATTATTACATAGTTGCACAAACTGGACCTGTGTAGACACACATAAATAGCTGTGGAAACAGTGAAAGAATAGTGTAATATATTTTCCGGAATCTGAGATTGTCTTGAATTTTTTAACAGGCTACAATTAAATTATAGCTTTGATGAAAACAAAACCTAAGTACTACCACATAATATACATTTATAAATTATAAAACATACATTCTCTTTAGAAAATTTTTAAAAATATGTACATTGACAATACAGAAGATACACTAAATAATGTGGCTAAGTAAAATATTCTAGAACATTAAAAAGATGGCATGAAAATGCAAATCTTATAACTTCTGTTCCAAAATAAAAACATGATCCACCGCTTATAAATTTTATAAATGTTTAAAATCCCTTTTGCATCATCTCATTTTGATTTATACACCAGGCAAAGAAACATAAGTCACAGAGGACTATTTTAATAAAGCTTGTACATCTTATTAAAGTACATCTAGAAGTAAAAATATGGTCTCCTTTTGTTGAGTAGTTTCTGAATTCCCTTATTGTTTGGTTCAACACAGAGATTTGTTATAAAAAGAAATGTACGTTTAACTTTTTAAACACAGCACATCTTTAAAAAATTATACTCAGCGATCCAAACCAAGAACTTTTGGAGATGAATGTTTTCTCTTCCAGGTTGTACAGCTGAAAAACTCTTTTTTTCCACATTTTGCAAATGTTTTATATAGAAATCATTATATTCCAAGTACTGGAGCACCTCAGTACACAGTACACTACTTTACAACTAATATGCATCCAAACAGGTTACAATAATTACTTTCTCATAACAAAAGAGATTGGATACTACTGATCTTCTAACAAAAAGTTTCTTAAACCTTACTGTTCTTCATTCTTCAGTCACAGTAAATTACTTTGTTTTATATCTTTGTAAAGCTTTCAATATGTATTCATATATTTATTTGATATAATTTTCTTTTCTCATCAGTCTCCTCTGTATTAGGGAAAAGAAAACAACAGTGAATCTAAATCTTCTTATTCTAAACCTCAAGACCCAGATATTAAGCTATGATGGCAAGGCACTTCAGGAAAGATTACAACGTGCCCTTCAAACACAGTGGGAATGTTTAATTTTAAGATTACCTAACAATGTGTGCTTTGAAATTGTTTTATTATAAAGTTATAAATAATATTTTTTAGGTTGTAGAATATGATATATAATGAAGAGATGATTACTTCTTTTTAAAGAAATATCTTGAAAATGCCTGAGCTTGTGCGTGGTTAGATACAAGACAAATACTGGTTCAAATCCCAGCCCCTTCTCTTATTAGCTGCATGATTAAGGGTTTTGATTGAATTCTTAAATGTTATCCTTCTTCACTGAAGGTGGTTAAAATAGCTACACTATTATAAGAACTACATGAGAGCCATCATGAAAGCTTTTAGCGTATAACCCAGCCCCTCAGCTACTATTCCTGAAGTGCTGGCATTTTGTTTTCCTTTTAATGGCACGAGCAGTTAGCTTGAAATAAATTTTTAAATAAAAAATAATAGTTGAAATCTGAGTATCTGAGTTCAGTTCCACACTTCTAGATTTAAAGGCGGTGTAGCATGTTCACTACTAGTGTAAATCTTAGATTCAGAGCTTCTAGTCCAATTCCTGACTTTTTCACTTACAAGATGGATAAATCGCTCTATGACTCAGCTGTGCATCTGTAAAACTAAGGTGATAATAAGAGAAATTAATTGATAAGATTGTGAAGTTTCAATACATTAATCTATGTACAATGCTTAGGACCATGTCTAAACTCTGGTAGCTCTTACTATAGATACTTTTGTACAGAAGGGAAATAATTTACTTTTACGTGATGTCAAAATTTGATATTAGATATAGTGTTGTAGCTTTGCCCTACAGGGATGGAAAAATGTGAGAAAGAAAATTGGAGAAATGCTACAGAGAAATCTTAGGAAATTTACTTTGGACATAAGTGCCTTTCTATACCACTTCCTATATCACTGACAAAACTATTTTGAATATACCATTATGCTTATGATTCATGAACCATGTGAGACCAATGACAATATTATTGCTACAATTTTACTTTGTATTTGCATAGCTCCATAAAATTTAGAAAACTTATTCATATGCAAAATTTTATTTAATACTTGCAAAGAATGTAAGATAGGTTTACTTAAACTAATTTACTGATAAGGGATCTAAAGTTCAGAAATATTCAATAATTTGATGAGGATTAAACAAACAGTAGGTGGAATAGCTTGAATAGAAACTCAGGTCTTCCAACACTCAGAATAATAACCTTTTCCCTCTTATCTTAAGAAAAAATGTTTTATTTAGGGATAGATATTACCTCACTTTTTGACAGGAGTAAAATCTCAAAATAATGACATTATGGAAGTCAAATAATTCCAAAAAACAAAACAACGGAGCCCATAACCATCAAACAAAGATGTTCTAAAACAAAGTCACATGATGTTTGTATAAAATTAAGTCATTTTTTCTGTAGCTTCTTTTTCTGTTTTTCTACTTATGACCAGAAAAATTTACTTGCATTACAGAAGCATGGACCATGCAGCCCACTTGGCTCCTTCGAAAACATCACATTGATGTAAGCCACTTATTTACAGACTCGCAAAGTGAGCTTCATATACCTGTGTCATGGATGAGATATCTGTTCTATCCATTTTCAGGGAAACATATATGAAAATGTCAATGAATATTCCAGTTCAGATAAGAAAATTAATCACAATATTTAAAATTATTTTAAAAAATGAAGCTACTACACATATTGTTGGCTTCCCATTTAAAATAAATCTTAATTGTGTGTGTAGATGGGTGAATGTGTATCTTTTTTGAAGATATATACATAATATATATATATGTAGTTTTTTTTTTCTTCAGAGGAGGTCAAACTATAGCCAACATATGGTGAAATTAATCAAGCATCTCATTTATCGTGTCTGATTGAATTTTAATGGAGCTGATAATCTAGTTTGACAACTTGCTGAATTATTGTCAGATATATTATACAATCTCTTCTCATTATGCATGACAGACAGTTAAGTGCTGTAAATTATGGAGCACTCTAGGAGCTGGGCATGTTATGAAAGCCAAGTGACAAGTACTTGAGCAAAGTGAAGAACTCTGTTCTTAAGTGACCTCTGATAGTAATTCACAAAGAACATTCAAAGGCAATTTTACACAGCTTCTTTTATTCTAGTAAAAACAACAGTCACTTACTTAAACAAGAAACAAATAAATAATAGATAGATAGAGTTTTTTTCTGAACATTATTTTATTAATAATTTCCAAACTTGAAGATTCAGTTTCTAGCAACCTTGTTCAACTATTTCAGCCCAAAATTTATTAATACAATGAATATTTGTTGATTACTGGTCTGGTAAATTGTGGTATTTAATAAATGGGAATTAGTAATATTTTTTCTCTTATTTCATTTATCTCCCCACCTCTTCTCATTTAGGCAACCATCAGCTTGTTCTCTATATCTATGGGGCTGTTACTGTTTTTTGTTTTTCATTTGTTTTGTATTTTTAGATTTCATATATAAGACAAATAATGTGGTATTTGTCTTGATTTTTCTGAGTTATTTCACTTAGCATAATATGCTCTAGGTCCATTCATGTTGTTACAAATGGCAAGATTTCATTTTTATGGCTGAGTAATATTCCATTGTAATACACACACACACACACACATGTATATGTATATATATATATATATGTATATGTATATGTGTGTGTGTGTATATATATGTGGGTGTACACACAACCCTGTTAATCCATTTATCTATCAATGGACACCTACATTGTTTTCATATCTTGGATATTATAAATCATGCTGCAATGAATATAGGGGTGCATGTATTTTTTTGAATTAGTGTTTTTGTTTCCTTTGGATAGATACCCAGAAGTGGAATTGCTAGATCATATGACAGTTCTACTTTTAATTTTTTGTGGAACCTTCAAACTGTTTTCCATAGTAGCTGCTCCAATTTACAATCCCAATGGTTTTATTTCATTTTTTTTGCATGTATCTGTCCAGTTTTCCCAACATGGCTTAAAGAAGAGACTGTCTTTACCTCACTGAATAATGTTTCCTCTTTTGTTATAGATTAATTGACCATATAAATGAAAATTTATTTCTAGGCTCTCTAGTTTATTCCATTGATTTGTATATCTGTTTTTATGTTAGTAATATGTTTTTATTTATTTTTCTTTTTATTAAAAGGTAGAATCAACTGATCAAGTACTATCTCAAAATAATTTACATGGTCAAATATGTTATGGTGATTACAACATTAGTATATTGTAAACATTTACAAATATATCAGTGTTACAACATTAGTATATTATAAACATTTACAAATATATAAAATATTTGTAAAAATATTTATAAATATTTTATGGTGATTACAACATTAGCATATTATAAACATTTACATATATGTACATATAATGATTAAATTATACATAAAAGTAATCATATATGTTTATAATATATATTAAATATTTACCTAATATATTTATATAAAATTTACATACAAAGGGCAAATCCCCAAAAGACAGATTTATCTTCTCAAGGGTGGACCTGTTATAGTACAGGCTTCCCCTGCCAGGCAAGTGTTCTAGAAATCCATCTGCATTAGTACCAGCTGGCGTTGTTGTGAGAGGCTGAGTTAGGCTTCAGTAAATTTTTGGGGGGGATTTTTTTCAATGTGTTTGCCCATTTCATGATGGGTGATTTATATGAACAATGTGTGGTGTGGCAATGCATCTGCCTACACTGCACTGGGTGTTCAGCAGTTTTGGACCAAAAATGGTATGACCCCAATGTCCCACCCTCTTTATTTACCCAATCTCACTTTGAGTGACTTTATTTTGGTTCCTCAGGTAAAGAAAGTTCTCAAAGAGAATGTTTTATCTACAATGAAGAGGTGAAATGAAAAATGGCAGAAGCACTAAAAAGCATCAAAATTGACAAGTTCAAAAACTGTTTTGAGCAATGAAAAAAGTATCTCAATAGATGCATTACATAAGTTGAAGAGTACTTTGAAGGTGACTGAAGTTCAAACATGTAAGAATAAATACATAAGTTTTTATAAATAAATTGTGGGGCTTTTTTGGTCCCCCCTCATAAATATAATGTTATATATAAATGTTATACATAAATATATTATTAAATGTTATAAAAATGATTATATTTATAACATGTAACATAAATTAACAAACACTTATAGAGAATATTTAGAGGAAAATTATCTCCAATTATAGCACTACCTAGAAATTACCGTTTTGTGGTTTTCAATCTTTTCTAACAATTGTCTTACATGGACGAAATCATGTCTTACATAATTTCATATTCCATTTTATCTCACTTTTTATTTTACATTACATTGTAGGTATTTTCCCATGTCATAAAAAATTACCCATTAAACATATTTTTATTTTAAATAATGTAGACTTTCAATTTCATATCTGATATGTACAAAATGTGGAAGTTGGTGCTCTCATCATTACAAAAAGAAGAAACATGGCAAACTGTCAATCAATGACTTCTTTTGCCTAACAGAAAACTGAGTTTCAAGGCAAATTGCTCTCCTGAAATCTTGAAACACAGGTCTATCCAGAGAAACGCAGCCAAGTTGATTTACCTAGATCAGGATCCTCTGGAGCCATACATAAATAAGAAACACCTCCTAAATGGTAGTATTGACTAATCGATGGAGACTTAAGGTACACTAGTATGTGAGTGAAAAGTGGTTGGTGGCCCTTACTTTTCTGTGCTTAATATCAAGTAAGTATGCCTGATTCTGATGATGAAGATACCACCAAATATTCTCCTTTGATCCAGGGAGAGGGTAAGAGTAATGGTTGTTATGCATGCCTAGAGACATCTCCAGCGATAAAGCTTATGTTCAGGAAAAAAGACTTTGCCACAGCATTACCCCAGTTGAGGGAAGGGCATTCTTCCAACTTCATTCCCCTCTAGGTTTCCTCTATAACCTAGGTTGTAGGAAAAACCCATATTCAACTTTGATCAGGGCTTGTAGGAAATAAACTAAAAATGCCACATCAGGGGCAAGTAAAGGGTGGGTGGTGACAATATGTATCACTGGATAAACATTTGTGAATGTCAACACCCAAAGATGCATACCTACTAAAATACTGAGATTTAATGAAAAGATTATAGACTTCTCTCCTCCCCACAAACCTCATCATCACACCAAAAGGACTCTAGTTTTAAGAAAGTCAATTTCAGGTGAAAGAACTACAAGAGAGATAATCTATGGAAGATTACTTAGGGAAACACAAAGCCCAGATGGGAGACTAGAAAAAGCCACCAGAGAAAATTGTAGACTCTCTCACCCAAAGCTATAGCTGATGTTACACAGAACCTCACTTCTAGCCACATTAACGTAAATCTTCACACTAAAACCTTTTTAAATCTCAATTTCCATTGCCCAATATAGCATGTCCACTTCTAAACAAAATTGATATGCCAAAAGGCAAGAGAAAACATAGTGTGAAAAGACAAAATAAACATCAGATCATGATGCAGATATCACAAGCACATTAGAATTAGCAGACAAGGAATTTAAAATGATCATAAATAATGTTAAGGGCTCTAATGAAAACATGTGCATAATATACAAGAAAAGATAGGTAATGTAATAAGAGAGATAAAAACTATAAAAATAAAAAAGGAAATATTAAAAATCATAATGAATATATTAGAAAATGAGAATGTTGTTTATGAGCTCATCAGTAGATTTGACAAGGCTGAGAAAAGTTTCACCGAGATTGAAAATAGGTCAATAGAAACTTCCTAAACTGAAATAAATGAGAAAAAACTGAAAAACCAACAAACACAAATATAAGAATTGTGAAATGATTTAAAAGGTAGAACGATGTGTAACTGAAACATCAGAATAAAACCAAAAATAGGAAAAAAAGATAAGGATATTTGCAGAGATAATAAAGAGATTTTCCAAAATTAATAACACACCAAACCATCTCAGAGCCATGAAGCTCAGAGAACATAAAAAAACCCAACACCAACAAACAAATAAAACAACAAACAGAAAATCCTAGGCTATTATATAAAACTGCAGAAATCTAAAGACAAAAATACCTTAAAAGAAACCAGAGAAAATAATAGCTTACCTCTAGTCAATGATGAGGGTGCCAGTGGACTTACTGTCAGAAACTATATAAACTGAAAGCAGAGTAAAGTACTTAAAGGGTTAAAAAAAATGCTCAAACTTACAGTTATATAGACAACAGATCGTCTTTCAAAAGTAAATAAGAAATAAAGACTTTATCATACAAAAACAAAACTGAGTAACATTGTCACTAGCAGAAGAAATGTTAAAAAAAAAAGTTCTTTGGATAGAAGGAACAAAAACTTGGATTTATATAATGAAAAATAGAATTTCAAAAATGGAATAAATGAAGGTAAATTAGATATATTTCTTCCTCTTAATAAATGTAAAAATAACTTTGTGTGAAAAGATAACCATAACAACGTGTTGGTTGATAACATGTCTACACGTATTTAAAATTAATGATAGCTAATTCACAGAGAGGAAAGTGCAGGATTGAAAATAATGTTAAAGTTTTACCTGCATTTCACATAAAATTATATACTGCTATTTGAAAATGTATAAACAAAAAGATTAATTAAAAATAATAAGAATCAAGGACAATGACTAGGAAAATTACTTACAAAAAATCTTGAGAAACTTAAAATATTTTGAGCTAAATGAAAAAAAAAATACCACATTAAAATATTTATGCTGCAGCTTAATGCAGTGCTTTAGAGGGAGAATTTATAGCATTAAATAGATATTTTAGGAAAGAAGTAAGAATTAAAATCAATAACCTAAGCTGTCCTCTTAGGAAACAAGAGAAACACAATTTAAGCTCAAATCAAGCAGAAGAAATGAAATAAAAGTCAGAGCAGATACCAATAAAACTGAAAAAAAAGTAAGAAAATTGATAAAATGAGAAGTTTGTTCTTTAAAAAGATTATAAAACTGAAATTTCTGGCCATTTTAACAAAAAGAAAGAAAGAATGAAAAAAAATGGAAAGAAACAATTACCAATCTCAGAAATGAAAAATTCTACAAACTCATGACAAAAATTCTCAGCAAACTAAAAATAAACAGATACTTCCTCATATCAAAAAAATCTACAGAATACCTGTACCTTACATGATACTTTATTTTAAATATTATTATATTTAAATTAAATTTAAAAATTTTAATTCTATTTTAGTTACAGTAGGTATTCAGTATTATGATATATTAGTTTTAGGTGTACAACATAGTGGTTAGATATTTACGCTATCTATGCAGATTCCCCGATTAGTCGAGTACCCACCTGACACTATGCATAGTTGTTGCAACATTATTGACTGTATTCCCTATATCGTACTTTACATCCCCATAACTATTTTGTATCTATCAATTTGTATTTCTTAAGCTTTATGCCTTTTTCACCCAGCTCCCTAACCTCCCTTCCCTCTGGCATCATCAGTTTGTTCTCTGTATCTATGAATCTGCTTGTTTTGCTTGCTCACTTATTGTTGTTATTGTTCTTTAGATTTCACATATAAGTGAGATCATATGGTATTTGTCTTTCTCAGTCTGACTCATTTCACTTAGCATAACACCTTCTAGGTCCATGTTGTTGAAAATGATAAAATTTTATGTTTTGTGGCTGAGTAATATTCCATTGTATATATGTACTATTGATGGGCACTTATGTTGCTTCCGTGTCTTGGCTATTGTAAATAGTGCTGTAATGAACAGAGGGGTGCATACTGTATCTTTTTGAATTAGTGTCTGGATGTCTTCAGGTAAATACCCAGAAAAGAAATTGTTGAGTCATAAGGTAGTTTTATTTTTAAATTTTTGAGGAACCTTCACACTGTTCTCCATAATGGTTGCACCAATTTGCAATTCTACTAACAGTACACAAGGATTCCCTTTCCTCAGTATCCTTGCCAACACTTGTTGTTTATTGAGTTATTGATGATAGCCATCTGACAGTTGTGAAGTGATATCTCATTTGGGGTTTAATTTGAATTTCTCTGATGATTAATGATGTTGAGCATCTTTTCACATATCTTTTGACCATCTGTATGTCCTCTTTTGAAAAATGTCTCTTTAGTTCCTCTGCCCATTTTTAATTGGATTTTTTAATGTTGAGTTTGTATAAGTTCTTTATAAATTTTGTATATTAACCCCTCATCAGATATATTATTGGAAGATATCTTCTCTCAATAAATACGTTATCTTTTTGTTTTGTTGATGGTTTCCTTCACTGTGTAGAAACTTCTTAGTTTGATGTAGTTTCATTTATTTTGTTTTGTTTTGTTTTCCTTGCTCAAGGAGATACATCAGAAAAAATATCACTAAGAGCAATGTCAGAAAAGTTACTTTCTATGTTATCTTCTAGGAATTTTATGGTTTTGGGTCTTATATTTAAGTCTTTAATCCTTTTTGAGTTTATCCTTTTATGTGGTTTAAAAAGGTGGTCCAGTTTCATTTTTTGCATGTTGTCTTTCTAGTTTTCCCAACACCATGCTAACATGATACTTAATGATGAGAAACTGGACATTTCCTCTCACGTTGGGAACAAGGCAACAATGTCTTTTCTTATTCCTTCTATTCAAAAATCATGCCACAAACTACCAATTTTTTTCAATATGTATATGAATAAATAAATTGCAGTATATCCATACAATGAAATAGTATGAGGTAATAGAAAATAATTATCAAGACACTAAAAAATTTGGAGAAAGCTTAAATGTATGTTAACTGAAAAATGCCAGTTTTGAAAATGTATATAAAAGCATGATTTCATTATTTGACCATCTGAAAAAGTTAAAACCATAGAGGCAGAAAATACAACAGTGATTGCTAGAGACAAGGAGAGAAGAGAGAAGGTAACTAAAATATACAGGAATTTTTAGAGTGGGAAAACTATTCTATACAATACTGTAATTGCAGGTGCATGATTGCATATATTTGTTAAAATACATATAGTTTTACAACACAAGAGTAACTTTTCATGTAGAAAAAATTTTAAATTATTTAAGAAATAGGAGCTCTCAAGATGGAATGCAGAATGAATCAAAAGAATTGAATTAAATTTTATAGGTCGAAAGAAAGGTAAGTAAGAACTGTACTCTCATTAATAACATTGTATTCTCTGGGGATACAAGGTAATAAATTTCACACACACACACATGAATAGATGCATACATACGTACATTATGATTGAAGACTATTAATTGGTGGATGATGGAAGTCAGGTTTCTCAATGTTGGTGCAGAAATTTACAGATAAAGAAGAAGAATTGGCTAGAATTATATATGTAGTCATGAATTAGAACTGGAAACATCAATATGAACTCATTTTTTTACTCTATAAATACAGATAATTAAATATGGAAGTATTTATATATGTATGGATATTCACAGCTTAGTATACACAAATACATTTTCTTGTTCTCTCAACTAAGAGGGCCTAGAAGGAAAGATACCCCAGTAATAACAGGAACACCTAACACAAAGAATATATTTTCTAATATTATTTCCCAATAAAAGTAACCAGGGCTCCTTGGGGAACTGGCTGATTGTAGGACTGGGGCAGGGAAACCTAAGATTAGCTTGGAGCATCTTGCGGTATTAAAAAGCAAGGATATGCTCAAAAAACCCTGCAAAGTCAGATGGACACAGGCGCTAACCCAAGAAACTCCCAATAGTCAAAGCCTGAAAAATGGTGAACAAAATATAAAGTACAGGTAGTTTTCTATTATAATACAAAATATACAATGAATATCCATAAATCCATACAAATGTATAAAAATAGTTTAACAAATAAATGTAAGAGAAGAGATAAATACTCCATATGGAAAAGTGCCAAAAATCTTACATGGATACTTCACAATCAAGAAAGTGTAGCATAACTTCCTGCTACTTAAGTGTGGGTCTCATACAGTGAGTTCTACTAAGTACAGTATGAGAGGAGAAAGGAAAGATTAATTCAGTGGAGAAGCTTGAAAGACATTACCTCAACCCGTTGACCAAAGTTAACTTCAACAGCGAAAACTCACGTTAGTAGTATGTACCCTTATTAACATATGATGAAATGGCACTTCACCTCTGTGGGCACCCTCCTACAGTACTGTAGCTCTGTTCTAATCATGGCAAAGCCATAGAAGGAATTTGAATTGAGGGACATTCTGTAAAATGCCTGGCAAGTACTTCTTAAATTGTCAATTCAACAAACTCAGGAAGAACTGAAAAACATCTAAAGGGAAACTATAGGGATGTGATGAGTAAGCATAATGTTCTTCCTGGGTAAGGTCTTTGCACAGAAGGACACTAAATGAAAGAATAAAAAATAGGAACTCTAAATGAAGCATTGACTTGAGTTATTAATAGTAATAAATATCAATGGTTTCATTAATTGTGATAAATTTCTCATAATAATGTGAGATGTAAATAACAGGAGACACTAGGTATAATGTATATTAGAATCTTTGTATTATCTTTACCACATTTATGTGAATCTGAAACTATTCTTTAATAAAATATTATTAAAATATGGTATCAAATTATTTACATAATTTTTAGTGAATGCATATTAAGCTACTTTTAATTTCTTTGTTTGTTTTCTGTTTTGTTTTGTTTTGTTTTGTTTTGTTTTGTTTTCACCATATAGTAAATTATTATCTAGACTTGGGTCTATCTGAACACTTCAGACACATTTTCATTTTGAGAGCCAACATTAGTTCCACTAATATTTTTAATAGAATTTTAAAACATTTGATAAGGTCCCTATTAGCATATTTTGGAAACACAATTTTTTTTTACCAGTCAAAACTAATTATATAAAGAGAAACATAATTATAAGATAATGTTGACTTATTTTATCTACAGTGTGGAAAAGAAAAGACAACTTTCTTCAAAGCACAATTTAGCTCATGACTATTCAATATTAATAAGAAACATTTTAGAGAAGTATCAATAAAGTTGTCTATGCAGCCTGGGACATGACACAGAAACTAAGATTCTATATCAACCTAAAATTTATACATTTATATGGATAGGACTACCCCATTAAGCATGTGTTTTCGTCTGAAGCATATATTTTTTCTACGTCTACTTTCTCTTTCACATTTTTGTTCAACTTGGAATGCTGAACCTAATGGAATAGCAAGTATACATTGCACATATCGAGAAATATGTATGGTTTAGAAAGAGCTGTCAGAGAAGGAAGTCTTTAGGATCCTTTCAATAAGAATATGATGGAAATGCCAAAAAGGACAAAGGGTGTTGGAATTCCATGTAAATACCACATTTTGACAGCTCTGGGTATGTGCCTTCATGAAAATAACAAAACTGTAATGTTTCAAAACCCATGTAGCTAGCGAACACTTTTCGTTTCTCCACATAGCCCCTCCAGAATTCTTAAAAATTATGTTTTACTTTTAATGGTGCATGTGTGCAGGAAGAGTAAGGGAGATATCATGAAACAATAAAAACGTACATACTACAAACACATCAAGCAAAAAAAAAAAAAAAAAGGAAAGAAAGAAAAGTGGAACCTCACTCTCAATGGCAGGCAGTGAATGTTTCGGCACCATTTTTTATGCATTATATATGCTATAATCCAGATTACATTCTTCACGTAGATAGATTTGTGTAGTACGTTGCATCACTTGGCACGTGCAATGCCATTGTTATATATCTTGTTTTTTTCTTCATTTACCATACGTGATAGCGTTTTCTTATAGTAAATTTTATGTTATAATGAAAATTTCTGTCCTGTCCACTTTTATTCAGAATTCTACTTTTTGCCTTCAAACCATGTGTAGCTATAAATATTCATACCTCTTTGTCGAATGTGTTGATTATTTTCTATTAACATTTAATTGTCTCTGCCATATAGTCATTCTCAATTCTGAATGTTGTAAATGTGTTCTTTCATGTTTTCCATTCCTTGATTTTTATGTTTTTTGTACTAATTGATTTTGGAATGTTATTTTAAACTTGATGTTTTGATGATATATTTTTCAATCCAATTTTGGGTAAAATTTTTCCCCTATAAGAAGAGGAATTCTACACATTCATTCTTACTATGATCACTAATTTGCTTAGTCATCTGTCTATTTCTTTCAACGTATTACATAATGTTTTCTACTTTCTTCTAGATGAATTGGATTGTTTTCTTATTTTCTTTATAACTTTCTCCCTTGTATTGTGAAAGCTCTACATCTCTTGATTGTTAAATGGTGCTCCTCTCCCACTCTAACACCCAATTCATGTACTGAAGTCCCATTATCTCAAAATGTGACTGCATTTGGAAACCAGGCCTTTAAAGAAGTGACTCAGTTAGAATGAGACCATTATGGGGTGGGCCCTAAACCAATCTGACTGATATTTTCATGTTTAGAGGAAATTAGGCCACAAGAGACACCAGGGTTGAGTGCACACAGAGGAAAAACAATATGAGGACGCAATGAGAAGGTAGCCATCTGCAAGCCCAGGGAGGCCTCAGAAGCTATCAAACCTTCTAACATCTTCATCTGAGATTTCTAGCTTTCAGAACTCTAAGAAAACAAATTTCTGTTGTTTAAGCCACCCAGTCTGTGATATTTTATTATAGTACCCCTAGCAAACTATTACAACCTCCAATTAAGGATCGCTCTTGAAGCTCTTCAATATTTAGCATTCATATTTTATCCTAAATTAATTTTTTAGTGTTAACAATGAATGGTATCAGTAACTGCTTTCCAGGAACAGAAGAATGGCTTCAGCATACTTTCACTTATCCTTTATCTTTCCCCTAGTTTGAGAGACTTTGGAGTTGTAAATCCAGATTATGATGCTTTTTCTTTTTTTATAAATGCTTCTATTTTAAGAATGTTTTCTTATTATTTGCATTGAATTTCACATCTGCATTACCAACTATTGATGACACTTGAACACATCTTTCACTTTCTCAGAATCCTAAATGTCATTGCCAAGGTTTCCAGGCAGGGCAGATTTTGGTGGTGGTACACCCAGTTGAAAATACACACGTGGAGCCGACATAGGGGGACCATAAACATGCCAGCAAGCAAGCAAGCCACTTTATTGTGCACCTGGGACTATATATATGTCTTCAAACAAAAGAGGCATTTTGCCACATCTGCCCAGAAGCAGTTGTTTGGGTTTTCATGGTTACATAAGGCAGTACATGCGCAGTAAATGCCAGTCCCAGGAATTCCTCAGACTCAGACACGGACTGATTATACCAAGGCCCCTGCTGGGCAGTGGGCCCAGCTTTAACCCTTTACAGTGGGCCTGGCTGTAATTCTTTACTGCGGGCTTGGCTTTAACCCTTTGGGGACCGACACTAAATCTATGTCTGTTTCCTTTGGCCAAAGTACTTCCTCTTTTCTTTGGTAATATTATATTTTTAAGGAAAATACATACGGCTGGTGTAATTTTTCAATCTTTGTCACAAAATTTCTCTTTTTTTTTTTTTGTAATCTTACACATAACGGTATCATGCCTAGGTCCAGAACTTTAACTTAGAAATCTTACTCTTTATAATTATATAAATTCTGATAAATTCTAAATGTTAGGAAGTCAAAAAAAAATCTGGCCTTAACTGATAATAATATTTATTTTTAAAAGATAGTGTTTATGATTAATGACTCCATAGCAAATCCTAGAATCTGTTTTATTAACACAGAGTTAAAAAGAAAATTTAATATTATGACCTTCTTTTCAGTTATATATTTTGTAAACGGGAAAACTATTGCTCAGGCTTTGTCGCTGAACTTCTTCTGGAGTGAGGCACACCTGTTATATAACCATGACTTGCACTTTCCCAAGTGGCAGACATTTTGTTGTTTATGCGCCTCCTGAGCTCACTTCTTGGTGGCCTGCCACCTTTGTTCTCCTGCCTATACGAGGGGATGGGACTCTCCAAGAGGGAGTGAACTATGAGCTAACCATGGGCTATGAGCTATTGAGAGAGAACTCCTGGGCACCATGTTGTTTTGCTATGCTTTGGGAATAAAGGCTATGTTTAAGTCACCTGCAGCTCCTCGATTCTTTTTTGGTCTGCTTGGATCCAGTAGGAACCTTCCTGGCCTCATCATTGGCAGTACACTTGGCGTCATGAACAGGATCCACAGCAGATGGCTTTGCAGGCAGAATCAAAGGTGGCTCTAGGAGAAGCAGTGTGAGTCAGGTGCTCCAGACTGAGTTGGACCTAATGAAGATGTAAGTGCAAGCTTTGGAGGAGACCAAGGAGCTCCAGGTTCTCCAAACTGAGCTGGGCCCGATGAAGGCACAGGTGCAGTCTCTGGAGGAAACCAGGCAGATGCTGGTGGAAGAATGCCACCACTTGTGTTGGCAGTTGGAGAGGGAGGTCCCTCATTGTTATGTCAGACTTCTTAGGGGAAGTAGGGAAACCATCCCCACTGTTGTGATAGACTCCTTGGGGGAGCAGGTGAAAGGAGAGTTACAGCTTTGCTCCCTCTTTCCTGTTTGGATTGCTTATAGCAGTTCTCCTGTTGCCTGAATGGAGGCTACCTCTACTGCCAAGTAAAGGAGGAGGCAGCGATGGCAGAAGTGGCTGCAGTAGAGACCAGCCCAGAGAAACCCCAAGCCTGCAGCACAGACAGTGGCCAAGAGGGCATGACAAGCCAAGTGAGCATCAGTGGCCTGGCTCTTCCTTGTTTAGTGCCCAGTGGCCTGCACAGACCCCCTTCCTGCCCACCAGCCTAACAAGGGACATGCTAAGCTGCCAGTTGAGTAACAGTGAACCAGAAAGCATCAAGCATGGTGAAAAATGCCTGTGGGAGCACAGAAAGCTAATGACTGCAAGGTTCCACCCCTCTGGCTCCCAGTGCAGGAGCGAAATGGATGGTATGCTGAGTGCAGAGTGGCTAGCTGCCAAGGCTCCCCATCCTTTCCTCCTCAACTGTGGCCAAGAGAAACAGACCCCTAAGGGGGATACGAACCCCAATGTGAGTGTAGCTAGTATCTGCTGAGAGGTAAAAGGGTCACAGGGCCCAAAACCCTAGCAGTGAGGGCTGCAGGGGACAAAGATGGCCTAGCAGTCAGTGAGGGCTGGGGGGGGGGGGGGGCTAAGGGGACCTAATAGTCATTGGTGGCTATGGGGGCAAAGCATTTGAGTGAAATTTGCAGACACCCCACTAGGGATAGGCCATGTGCTACTGCAGATGTGTAGAATATCTGCCCCTGAATATATCTTAATGGTGAACATTTAACAAGAGCTGTGGTTGAGCACTATGGCAGGAGCAAGGCCCTGTATTCCTTGGTTAGGAAAGGCAATCATTGGGCCTGGATAGAGGGGCTCAGGCAGCCTTTGACTCCTCCAAGAATACTATTAAAATGGCTCAAACTCTGCATGTGTAAGATCCTGCCCAGCCTTGTGAGCTGGATGTACATGTCACTGCAGAGGGCTTTGGCTGGGGCCCATGGCAGCATTCTGAGTGCTTGCAGCAGTGCATAGGCTTCTGATCCTGATTATGAAAGGGGGCTGAGGTCCATAACTCTTCAGAGGAGAAACAGTTGGTGACCAGGTACGCTGCCCTTCTGGCAACGGAAAGCATTACAGCTACTGCCCCTGTGACTTTATGAACCAGGTATCCTATCACAGGGTAGATACGTGATTGGGCCACAAAACCATGCTGCAGCACTGCTTACAGGCCTATGTTGGAAATGGGCATGTTTGCAACAACACAGTGTTCTGAGTAATAGTCCTCTTTGTCATTGCATGTGCTATTGTAACTTGTAGTCTTTATTGTTGCTATGATGTTTGGAGACAATGTAATGCACTCCTAGCACAGGGAACATCATGGATATCTATCACATAGATTGTCCAGTGAGAAACCCTGAAGGGGTGGAGTGTGGGGGAAATGAAATAGCTCAGGCTTTCTCCCTGAGCTTCTGCTGGAAGGATGCAAACCTGTTATGTAACCATGACTTGCACGTTTCCGGGTGGCAGCCATTTTGTTGTTGATGTACCTCCTGAGCTCACTTCTTACAGCTGGCCACCTTTGTTCTCCTGCCTATATAAAGGGATGGGACTGCCCTAGGGGTAGCTGGCTATGGGAGTGGACTCTGAGGGACCTGTGAGTGAGCTTGGAGCTGGCTGTGAGCTAGCTATGAGCTATTGAGACAGAACACCCAGACACCATGTTGTTGCTGCTCTGCTTTGGGCATGAAGGCTGTGTTTAAGTTGCCTGTGGCTCCTCGATTCTTCAGTCTACCTGTATCCAGTACTAAGCTTTCTGGCCTTGGTCATTGGGAATACACCATTTAAATGACATGTATACTTACATGAAGTGTTTTCTTACTGGTGTCATTCCTTTATGAATCATTAAAGTATTTCCTAAATAAATTAATATTAATGAAATGAATCTCATTAAATGAGATCTGACAAAAGTGATAGTATGCTGCTTTTCAGAATTATGGTTGATATAAGAATGCCGATTATATCATAATTATAAAGTATATGACACTAAATACTAAATTAAATTTAATTAAACAATTTAAATTATGGAGTAATAAAATTAATTGAATCATAATAATGTCTTAATGGAGATTGTTTTACATTTAAATGGCTATATAAAAAATGATTCTTCATAAATTTCAGAAATATAGATGTGTGTATTATTACAAATTTGTATAAATATCTATGCAAATATGCATTTCTTTTATTATTGAATTATTTCATTGAAATTTTGAAGTCTATGTAGGTTATAGAAAAAAAGAGGAACTTTTAAAAATAAATTATCTAATATTTTGAATGAATAAACATAGTAATTTAACTGTCTTACCTATCATTACTCTCCTCCAAGCACATCCCTTAGCACTCAGAAAAGTCTAAGGAACTACCTCTCTAAAAACTTAAAGCCGAGCAAAATTAATCATAAGAAGATGTGTATAAACTTTCAATAATTGTTAGAGGTGGAGAATCCCACCTAGCTCCTTGACCAAGTGACATTTTTAATGAGGCACAGACAACCCATCATACAGATATTCAGACTGGAATAATTGTACCTAAATGTATATATTAAGAAAAAAGCAAGTTGATACATGTGTCCTCAATAATGCAACTAGTGTTGGAAACATCAAATCATGTTACCTTTAGTGAAGTACTTACACCCTGGAGTTAGGATATATTAAACCCTATACACTTTATCTTATAGGACTATTATTACCTTAACACTAATCCACTCTAAGTAGATGCTAAATTAAAATTTGTTTTTTGTTCTTTCACAATAAGCATTGAAATGACAAAAGGAAATTCTTAGAAAGTGTGGAAAATTCAGTACAGAAATTTATAGTGTGGTTTTATATGTTCTAGTCTTCAATTAAGTGTGGAAATGTTTATTATTACTGTGAGTGCCTACTCTAGTTTCATTTTCATTATAAAAGAAGGATTTTATAAATGAGGAAATAGGAAAAAGTGATAAAAACAATGGATTCTGTTCTAAATTATTGTATTAGTATGAGTATATAATTTAACAAATATTATCTTTTTCAGAAACTTTAAAAATAAGTAGTTGCTCTGGTCTTCAATTTTAAACCTTTTTAACTTTGGCAATAGAATTCTGGTATAGAGAGACAAGCTAGATAAAGAACATCACTAAAACTCAAGGAAAAAATGATCCACGTATTAAAACATCCTAAGTTAATCTTCAAATTCGAACCTAATGTTATAGGAATAAATAATTAAAAACCGTTAATGACTGGCTTTATGGTTTCCTGTCAACTACAGTGATCCCACACTTACTCTTCACACAGAAAATATTTAATTAACTCAGGTTTGCAAAATTCATTACCAGTTTCAAAGGCACAATGGATTTATTAGAGACTCAAAAGAATAGGGAAGCCTTGATAAATGTCTGGCATTAATTATTTTCAATAACTTACTAATAACCTGTGGTATGATGAAGATAATAGCTCATCTCAAAATCAATATCCATTATATTTTGACATATAAGTAAAATATACTGTATGTACTCATATTTATTTATCAAAGGAGAAAAATGAAGCAAGTTTATTGCATTTTGAATAAATCTTTGATATAAAATATATAATCAATTATCAACATATTATACAATAAAGATAATACAAATAAAATGGAAAAAATTATCATTACATCTACAAATTATAGGTTACCACAATTTGCTGCATATCCTTCGAAACTTCTCTCTCTTTCTCTCTCTCTCCCTTGTGCATGTTTACAGGACCGTGTAGTGCAGTTAAAAGCACAGACTGCTTTGTGTTCCAATTCTACTTATGCTATGTAGGTGCTGAGTAACTTCAGTTTTCTTAACTCTAAGTGGACAGATAACAATTCGTTCATAATTATTTTGTGAAAAAATTCTGTTATTTACAATAAAGAGTATACTTTTTTGGACAAAAACAACACAATTATTTCTAACATGCTTTTGTCACTTAACATGTCATAAATCAATTTCCCTACTAATAAAAATAGACCTATGTCATTTTATTTTTTCCAGTTTTGTTTGTTTGTTTGGGGGTAGTTCCCTGGCTGGGCATCAAGCCCAGGCCATGGTGTTGAGAGCACCAAAGCCTAGCCAGTGCACCACCAGGGAACCCCATCCAGTTTTATTGAGATATAATTGATACATAACCTTAGTTTTAGGTGTACAACATGATGATTTGATATATATTGTGAAATAATTACCACAGTAAGTTTAGTTAACATCATATAGTTACACATATTTTTTCTTGTTGTGAGAACTCTCTTAGCAACTTTCAAATATGTGATATGGTGTTGTTAACTTTAATCACCAAACTGTACATTACATCCTCAGAACTTATTTATCTTATAGCTAGAAGTTTACCCTTTTGATCTATGTTATTTTAAAAACATTCTGTCATATGAAAATATCATGCTTGAGGTTCCAAATATATTTTTATTTTCTTCTGTTATTGATAAGAAAGTCACTGTATTTAGCAAAGTTTGGTTAGTTTGTTGCTGATTCTTTGATATTTGCTGAAACAGTGTACTCTAATAAATAGCTATTTTAATCAATATTGTAAATGTGGTGAAAATAAGTATATTTAATAGGAAAATTTTATTTATATTTATTTTTCAGCTTTTTAAAGATATGATTGATATATAACATTGTGTAAATTAAAGATGTACAACATGATTTAATACACATGTTGTGAAATGTTACCATAATAAGGTTCAAGCACACTTCCATCACTTCACATAATTATCTTTTGTGTGTGTATGTGTACGTGTTGAGAATATTTAAGATCTATTCCCTTAGCACTCAAGTATATAATACATTATTAATAATTATAGTTAACATGCTATATATTAGGTCCCAAAACACATTTATCTTACAATTCAAAGTTTGTACCCTTTAGCTGGTATGCCCCCAACCCTCTTCACCAGCAACTGACAACCACCACTGTACCCTGTTTCTATACGTTGGGCTGCTTAGATTTCACATAAAAGTGAGATTATATGGTATTTATTTTTCTTTGTCTGACTTATTTCACTTAACATGATGCCCTCAGGGTCTGTTATTGTTATTGCAAATGACAGGATTTTCTTCTTTTGATGATGAATAATATTCCATTTTAATACATACCATATTCCTCCCTCAGCTTTACTGAGGTACGATTGACAAATGTGTAAGATATAAACTATACAGTGTAATGATTTTGTATCCATTGTGAAAGGATTCTTCCCTTTGAGGTAATTAACACATTTATCACCTAACATATTTACCTTTTTATTTTTTTTGGTCAGAATATTTAAGTTCTACTCTCTTAGCAAATTTCAATTATATAACACATTATTTTCGACTCCAGCCACTATGCTATGCATTAGAGCCTCAGACCTTATTAATCTTATAAGTAAAGGTTTGTACCCTTTTACCAACCTCTGCCTATTTTCTCTGTTTTTCCTTCCACCCAGACTCTGACAATCACTTTCTATTCTCTCTAAGTTTGAATATTGTTTTTTGTTTTTGCTTTTGTTTTTAGACTTCACGTGTAAGTGATGCCAGTATTTGTCTTTCTCTTTCTGGCTTATTTCACTTGGCATAAGACCCTCCAGATTTATCCATGTTGTTGCAATGACAGAATTTTCTTTTTTGTGTGTGGCTGAACAATATTATAATAATATTCTAGTGTGTGTGTGTGTGTGTGTGTGTGTGTGTGTGTAATTTTCTTGATCTTTTTATTCATTGATTGATACACATACTTGGCTAGCAGTGCTTCAATGAACATGGAGGTGCAGATATCACTTTAAGACAGTGAATTTATTTATTTTGGAAATGTATCTAAAAGTGGAATTGCTAGATCATAGGGTAGTTCTAATTTTAATTATTTGAGGAACCTCCATAGTTGACCATATATATATATGGATTTATATCTGGGATCTTTATTCTATCCCATTGGTTCATGTGTCTGTTTTTTCATGCCAGTACTATGTTGTTTTCATTACTATTGCTATGTAATATTGTTTAAATCTGGAGAAGGATGCCAACTACTTTGTTCTTCTTTTTCAAGATTGCTTTGGTTATTTGGTTTATTTGTGGTTCCATATGGATTTTAGGACTGTCTCTTCTATTTCTGTAAAAAATACCATTGGAATTTAAATTGAGATTTCATTAATTACATGGATTACTTGGATAGAATATACATTTTAACAATATCAATTTTTCTGACTCATGAACATGGGATATATTTTCATTCATTTGTATCTTCTTCAGTTTCTTTCCTCAATTTCATAGTTTCCAGTGTATAGAACTTTCACGTTCAATTTTTTTTTAACTCTTATACTCTCTCTTTTTTATTTTTATTTTTTGGACTTATTGGGGTGACATTGGTTAAGAAGAATTACATAGTTTCCAGGTGTACAATTCTAAGTGCATCATCTATGTGTTGCCTTATATGTTTTCAGTGTCAGTTCTTGTTCCATCACCATGTATTTGGCTCCCCTCATCCCTGCCCTCTCACTTTCTCCCTCTTCTCCCACTCCCTTCCTTCTTGCCCCCAGGTAAACACTAAACTATTTCCTGGGTCCATGAGTTTTTGTTGTTGTTGTTGTTGCTTTCAGTTTTATTATCTTTTTCAATTTTATTTATTTATTTATTTATTTATATGTGGGTAGCTCCCTGGCTGGGAATCAAACCCAGGCTACAGTATTGAGAGCACTGAAGCCTTAGCCACTACACCATCAGGGAATCCCAAAATCTTCTATGCTCCACTTGAATCCTTTGTGCTGGTCATATATATATTCTCTCTCTCTCTCTCTCTCTCTCTCTGTCTATATATATATATATATATATATATATATATATATATATATATAGTTCCCTGGCTGGGAATTGAACCCAGGCCACAGCATTGACAGCGTTGATGCCTAGCCACTACACCACCAGGGAACTCTGAATTTTATTCTTAAGTATTTTTAGTTTTTTGAGGCTATTATAAGTGAAATTGTTTTCTTTACTTCTTATTCAAATACTTCCTTATTAGTGAATAGAAATGTAACTAATTTTTGTATGTTGATTTTGTAGCATCAACTTTAATGATGCTAGTTCTGAAGTGTTTTAGTCAAATCTTAAGGATTTCCAATATACAAGATCATATCATCTGCAAGCAGAAAAAGTATTACTTCTTCATTTCTGATTTGAATGCCTTTTATTATAGTTTTTTTTTTCATGCTTAATTGCTCTAGCTATTACTTTCAGCATTATATTGAATATGGGTTATAAGATGGTCTGGATCTGATCTGCCTTTGAAGTTTTCTATTGAATTCTTTAGTTCAGTCATTGTATTCTTTAGCTGTAGAATTTCTGTTAGGTGAGGTTACTGCCTATGCTCTGAAGTCAGGACATGTCATTGTCTCAACTGCATGATAGTGTGGGCCTGCTGGATGAGCTCTGTGCTCAAGTGGAGCTGCTGGCCATGCTCTACAGCCAGTTGTTGCCACTACCTGGGATTTACAATCACCTCTGTTCATGCAGGGTTGTAGGCTGTGTTCCTTGGAACACTGGTACTGCTAATTAGACACCATAATTAGGCAAGACTTTAGCTTGAGTTTCTCAATTGCTTCTAGTCTTTTGGGACCTCCACCTGTGCTCCCCAATCAAAGGGTGCTACTGGTTGAATTCCGCGTTTAGTCAGGACTGCAATCTGGGTTTCATGATCTGATGAGGGCCTCAGGCTATGCTCTGCTGTCAGAAGGGACTACATTCTGTGCCCGGAATTTGGTGGAGATACTGGCTAAACTCCACTATGGTGCAAGCCACTGTCTTTGCTATACTTACTGGGCAAGTTCACTGGCTGGGCTCCCTGATTGGGTGGGGCCTTTAGCTCTACACCATAGTTATATGGGGATGGCAGCTGTTTCCCATTGGGGAGCTGTCCAGGCTCTGTGGTTGGGTGGGGCTGCAGGCTATGCTCTATATTGATGGAGTCACTGGCTCAGTTTGCTGCCAAGGCAAGGCCAAAGATTGTGCTCAATAATTGAGCAAGGTTGTAGTCTAGGCTCTGCTGTGAAGTGATGCTGTAGGCTGGACTCTGATGCTACCTAGGCTCACTGTTCAAACTCCCTGAGCAGGTGGGCTCAGAGGCTATGCTGAACAGATTGGTGGGGTTACTGTCTTGATGAGGTGGTGCTAGAAGCTATGCTCAGCAGTTGGGCAGAGCTCTGAATTTACTTCCTGGCCTGGGTGGGCTGAAGTATGTACTTAAGGGCTGCCTAGCATCTTGCTCTAATCTTCCCAGTTGAACCCATTTGGAGGTTATGCTCAAAAGTTGAGTAGGGCTGCTGATTTGCCTCCCTGCCTTGGTGGCCCATAAGATGTACTCTGAGGTTGCTGGTCATCTCTGGGCTGACTTCCTGAAGGAGTGGGATTGAAAGTTACACTCAACAGTTGGGTAGGGCTCCAAACTTGCTTCCCCCTGACCAGGGTCATTAAATGGGCTATACAGCAGGTATGTACCATTGGCTGGGGATTTAAGATGGGAAGAGCTTCCAGTCAAGCTCGCTGTCCAGACAGGGCTACCAGCTAATCTCTGCAAATGGGTGAGCTGTTCACTGAGATCTCTGAATGGCAGCCACTGCTTATAGTAGTGTGTTTTGTCAAGATGTGGGTGCTGGCTGCTATAATCCCTCTTTCTTTCTCCATCTCTATCTGATACCCAGTCTTCTAGCCCCATAGATTCCTTTAGTGATTCCCATAAAGAGAGACCCAAGTAATCCTCTCAGGAAGTGTCCCACAATGCTGAAGAAGCTGGATGTCCATGTTGGGCTCTCCCTTTCCCACTGGAAAACTGCAGGACCAGAAGGGCCCTAGGTGCAAAGCTGTACTGGCCTGTGTGAGTGGCTACGCTGCTTTATGTGAAACCACTCCTCTTACCCTTCTAATGCAATCCTTCTAGGACTCTGTGGTCTAAGTGTGTCCTTAAGCTTCACCCCTGGGTTCTATGATTTTCACAATGCTGTCATGTCTGTGGATAGTTCTTAGTTGGTCTTCTTGTGAGGTGGACTAAATAAGTCAGAAATCACTGATTTTGCCACCTGAATGATGTTACTCCCCAAATCATAGCTATTTTAAATCACTACTCTGACAGTTCTAACATCTCTGCCATGCCTGTTTCTGATGCTTACTGTGTCTCCTCAAACTGTATTTTTTGCCTTTGGTTGTGCCTTGTAATCTTTTCTTGAAAGCTGAACAGGATGTACTAGATATAAGGAACTGCTATAAACAAGTCTTTGTTAATATGGAGGTAAGGCATGCAGTGATGAAAAGCTCTCTACAGTCCCATGATTAGGTCTCTGTCTTTCAGTGACCATATGCTTCTGGACTGTGCACTTAACAATTGTTTTTTGTTTTGTTTTGTTTTGTTTTGTTTTGTTTTTGTTTCTTTAGGTGGGACATGGTGGCTGGAATGCGCTGGAGTTGAATAGTTCCCTTCTCTCATGAAAGAATAGAGCTGACTGAAGTTGGGTATTTTCTTCCTCCCAGGTCAATCTCTGATCATACCCAGCATGTTAAGCTCTGGTTAACTAGTTTTCCCTGAGATTCGGCCTTGTTAAGATGAACAGAGTTCACTGATGTATTTCAAAATAGTTTCATTTCTCTTTCTACTAACAGCATAAGGGATCTTTCCCTGATATCTATTGTGAGAACCTGGTCAAGCTCTTGGAGGTAAATCTCATGAGGGGACCCCTCTAATAATTGGGTCCCCCTGGAGTTTTTAACTCTCAATATGGTAATATTTAAGCCTCCTGTCTTATGATCTAAGAAGAGTTACTGATTTTTTCAGTTCAGCTTTTTTACTTGTTGGTAGGATAAAGTAGCAACTTTCGAACTCCTTATATGTCCTGCAATAACATTTAAACAACAGTAGTTTATACTGATGTTTAATTGACACATTGCTCATTTGCATCCTGCAGAGGCTTATTCTGTTCTTTCTTTTCAAGATCATTGTTCTTTATCTTTCACAAGCTGCCCAATCACAGCTCTTACCTCCAGGACCTTTACAACAACTATGATATTGTTATTGTCCCCACTCTTACCAAAGCTCACTTCCACTGTTCTTACTTCTCTTTCCCCACTGTAATCCTGCTTATTTTACATTTTTTGTGAAAAAGCTGAGGTTTTTAGGGGGGAGGGTTGTTTGTTTTTGAGGATGGCAATCATTAAATGACTGGATAAAGTGGTGGTTAAGAGCTCCGTCTTTGGGACAGAAATAGATTCTCATACTTTCACTATTGAGATTATTAGCAATCATGATCAAATTATTTCACTTCTCCTACTCTATAAATTGATACAATAGAACATTATCTCGTGGAATTTTCCATGAGACTATATCTATACAGTGCTAAGCAACTAGATTTTCTCAAGTGTAAACAATCAGCTCCTTGGCTCACCTGCTCCCAGCACCTCTTTGGTTTCTGACACTTTTCCCAGAACTTCCTTGTGTTCTATGCATATGTAAGTGTTGGTAAGTTCCCACCCCACGACTCTGTGAGTCAATTCTTGAGCAATGGGAGGTAACAGCTATTACATGAGTTTTCTTTTGAAATTTGTGTAGTGGGTAATTACAAATTTTGCAAGAGCTTCTGAGTTTAGGGTAGAATTGGCACCATACACCACCAGTAATCAAATCATGTCGTCACTATATTTTTATCTTTCCCATTTTACTACAATCCATTTTTTCTACACTCTCCATTCCCCTTTCTGTGGAACACTCTAGATACATTGCATCGATTTTATCTTCAGGTCTTTCTTATTTTGTGAGTGTGTACGTCATCTTCTGTTGAGTTGTCAGAGGGGTTTCTTATATCCTGAGTTCAACTGTTTGAAAAAAATATATTCAATAAGTGTTTTCAGAGATCTGAGAATTCTGGGAATTTAATTGTAAACTAAAATTTTACTATCTTACCACTCGGTAATAAAAATTGTATTTCAAGTTTCTGTTACAGCAGGTTTATAATTCAGTGGGTTAACTGTCATCATTTTATTTCCCTCTGAATTCCTGTATATAGAATATAATTTTGCACTAAAGGACATATTATAAATAGTTCTTAAACAAAAAACCAGTCACATCGTAATGCACAATTCCAGAACATGCTAATAGCTGCTAGAATACAAATATTCTATATTTTTCAAAATTTTACTGGTGGCTCTCTTTTTCATTAGTGATATAAGTTATTTTAGTTTCATTTTGCATTACTTACTGATATCTTTTTGAGAAACAAAACAAATACAGGTAAATTTTCAAAAGAGAGCCATTTAAATTACAGTAGTATTTAAAGGTCCAGAATGTCCAAATTCTTTAATTTGTGATGAGTAACAGTTATTATTCTAAGCTTGTAAAAACACTAAATATACTGCATAAGTAGGTTTTTCCCATGGAGGTATCATATTGTCCATTAATTTGTCTTGAAATACATCCTGAGCAAGATGTACTCTGGAATTGTCTAAATTAATTAGGCTTCTTGAACGTGCAGATGAAAACTTGTTTATAATATATTCAAAATATATTATATTAAAGATACTGAATAATTTTAGATTCCCAGCAAGCTTGTAATTACAATTATATTGCCTATTGATTAATACAATATGAGAGTAATAATTCTACTTCTTAATTTCCCAGCCCTCAGCATCTAAGTAAATGGAACCATCATTTGTTCTGTTGGCCTTCTCTGACCAAATTTTTCATATTACAAAACACTTATTTTGTTTATCTTCAATGAATGATTTTTGGTTATTTTCTTTCCCTCACATTCTGACTCAATTTATGCAAGTCCTATAGATTTGGGCTCCACAGCCTATTCCTAAAATCTATCATTTTCTAATTTCATTATTATATATAGTCTAAGTCACTATCAGTTCTCACTTGAATGATGATAATATCCTTCTAATTTATCTCTTATCTTCCATTCCTAAGCCCAATAGCAACTAGAGTTATCTATTTAAATGTTAAGTCATTCTTTGATCAGTTCTAATTTAGAATTTAATATGCTTCCATTGGAGTTAGAATATCTGAAGATTGTTATTTTCATTTGATAATTGACATAATTTGACTGATTTTATCTCATGCCAGCCTACATCATAATCAATGCATTACAACAGATCCTGGCCTTTTTACTGTTCCTTAAACCTCACTAATTTAACCTACATGTTGATTCTTCCCCTGATGTTCAAATGGTTTCTTCTCTTCATACATGTCCAGATCATTAGTACCTTCTCAAGTGACTCATTCTTTGCCACCTTCACCAGTTATCTTTTTTCTTTCCAAATTATTAAAACAAAAAATGACAATATCTGGTTAATGATATAATAACAATGATTAGACACAATTCCTTTTTTGAAAAAAATGTAATCAATACTTAAATTTATATATATCTATTTTTTAATTCTATTATTTTGTTTTTATTGTTCTATCTCATGTATTGTCATGAATCAAAATTAACTTAGTTTATTAGCTAAAATTAGGAAATATTTTAAAGAAAAATTTAGTAGTGAATAAAAAACATAAATAAACGAATGTTAGAGTTTCTCATGAAAAGCCTTCACTTCATTTTTAAGAAAACCCAATCAATCCATATTTACCTAAACTCACCTTTTTCTTTCAGAAACATGGCATACATTGCATAATTTGGGGGAACTGTAATTTAACCTAAAAATGAATAATTATCATCATTGAAGTATAAAATATGAATTCATTTATTTATTAATTTTCTCAATGTTTGTGAAATATGGATTGCATTCCAGATATTCGGATGTGTATGTGGAGTGATTACCAAGAGAGAGAATTAATGAGAAAATAGGCAGGTTTTATTTTAGGTAACAGAGTGTGTTATTTTAAAAATTTATCCTACTTATGTCATACTGCTTTATTTACTTCATTACTCTTACAAAGCTATAGACTTTTGACAGGAAGCAGCTAACACACTTCTTGTCTTTTAGTCAGTCCAGGATTGTAGCTCTTTATCTGATCAACCACTTAATTGCATTACTTTACAAAACCATTTTCACAAAAATAGTTCCACTGAGGTATTTTTAGACTTTCTAATATGTAATTGCCCTCAAGGCTTAGATATTTAAATTAAGGGGGGAAAGTATTTGGAATTTCTAACCTCCTTCCAACAGGATTGCCAAAATTATCATCTGAGATCATTATTTGAATTCTTATGTCTTCATGGGTGCTATTTTTGTATACAAGGGCTGTCTGGAAAAAAATATCCAGCCATAAATGCCTCTGTTTTTCATATTACTTCACATAACCGTTATTAATCCTTTGACTTACACAGACAAACAGCAATGAATGACTATTGCTTTAATACTTGCTGGTTGAGAAGAATGGGTGGGCCTAGGCTGGTGATATCCCCACAGCTGCAAAGAGAGCTCTTTAGATCTTTTTCATTTCTACATGAGAGTTTTGAATAAATTAATCAAATGATAGCATTGTTGCTTGAATGACAATCATAATAGTAGTGCCCACAACACATTTATCATGAGCAAAGAGTCTTACATGCACAACATGAGTACATTTATAATTTGTAATTAGTTTACCAATAACAATTTGAAAACATATTGCTTCCTTATGATAATAATTATAAATTGTTTTATCTATAAAATATAAATTTGGCATTATAATTAAATGTGCCTTTAATGTATTATTATTTTAATTGTTATTTTCAAAGCTGAAAAGTTTTAAGTAGATGAAATCTTTTATAATATATAATATGATATCTTAGATCTAGAGAAACTACACATTTGTCTTTGAACTCTTCTTTTCTTATGACAATAATAAACTTTGTAATATTCACTGTAGATTGAAAAACAGATTTTTAGTCTTCTGTTTGTGATGAGGATGTCAAAAATCACTAAAGACAGACACTTTTCATCCTAACAATGATATGCTAGGGAAGCTAAAGCATCAGATATTTTTTTCAACACATAAAGAGAGTTAAAGATGCAAATAAATGAACTAAAGTTCAGGAAATGAGAAGTCTTTCTTAGAGTAGAAGATTCTCACAGCTGTTTTCACCCCTGGCTGGGAGGTGGAAGTTAAAAGAATATGCCTCAGGTAGGTAGGTACAAGGAGAAACCTGCCAAACTTTGAATAGATATTTAATGTTAGCATTGTGATGATGTACTGTGAAAGATATGAGTCCTGCACTACAGAGACATGAAGGCTGTCTACAGTGACCCACCCACACTTCCCCACACGGCTTATCTACTTCATGGGGAGAGTGCACAAAATGGTTAGGAAGCCAGCAGGAGAACTGAGGCATGAGGACCTTGCCCCAGTGCAAGACAGCCATCTTCCAAAAATTGAAGGCACTGCTAACATTGTATCCTTTTCTTCTAAGATCAGAACCAACTCCAATAATTCCACTCCCACATATTCTGTTCAACATTTTTTCTCGAAACCCTAACTTGTGGAATAAGAATAAAATAAATAAAACATATAAAGATTAAAAAGGAAGTTTAAAACTTTCTTTTTCAGATGTTTCATTTCAGTATATAGCAGCACAACTGATTTCTGTATGTTGATTTTTGTATCCTGCAACTTTGCTGAATTTGTTGATTAGTTCTAAGAGTTTTTTGGTAGAGTCTAGGATTTTCTATGTATAAGATTATATCTGCAAGCAGAGACAATTTTTTTTCCTCCTTCCTGATTTTGATGCCATTTATTTCTGTCTTGCCTGATTTGCTCTGGCTGGAACTTACAGTACTAAGCTGAGGAAGAGTGTTGAGAGTGGGTACCCTTGTCTTGTTTCCGACCTTAGAGCATTGTTTCCCAAGTGGTGTTGTGCATACCCTTAGGGGTACATGCTGGGCATTTAGGGATATGCAAAAGATAATCAATAATGGTGAAAAAACAAGTAAAAGATGCAAAATGTTAGTTATGGAACAATACATGTTAAGTTTGAATCACTGTTTGAGGAGACACTTCAAAATGAGATCACATTAGCCAATGGTGAGGGCGTGGCTATGAACCCTTCCCCCAAACTGCTCTTCTACTAATTACAATGAAGTTTCAGAACAATCCATTTACAATGTTTCTAGAACTTCCCCAAACACATAAATACATTTGTAGCTGGACTGTTTGATTAGTTTAGTTATTGGCTGAGTAAAAGTAAGTGCCTTGTCAATACTTGATCATCATTATCAATATTTAACTGTTATGAATATTGTAAAATTAAATTTGTGGTTTGTATTTTTAGTGTAATAATTTCTCTTTCCTAACTTATTACCTCATTTTCATTCTTTTACTTTAAGATAGGCACTGAATAAAAGTGTCAGTATTTAAATACAACTGTTTTAGAAACAAGGGGTACAATTTATAGAAATGGGTTTAAAGTGCAAAAAGGTTGGGAACTGCCTTAGAAGAAAAACTTCCATCATTTCACCATTGATTATGATGTTAACTATGGGTTTGTCATATCTACAAGGGCTGTCCAGAAAAAAATCCAGCCATAAATGCCTCTTATTTTTCATATTACATGGCTGGATCTTTCCCACAAAGCCCCCATATGTATAGCCTTTATTATGTTGAGGTATGTTTCTTCAATACCCAATTTGTTGATATGTTTTATGAAAAAAAAGTATTTTGTTAAATTTTTTTTGTATCTGTGAGGGAGAACCCAGAAAAAATTGGAATTATCTTCTGGAAAACAGGACTCTTCTAGTACTGGTTTCTCCCTCTAGGTGAGTGAGTGTTCTAGGAAACCATCTACATCAGTGTACCAGCTGACATTGTTGTGGAAGGCTGCATTTGGCTTCAGTAAATTTTTTTTGGAGACTCTTTCAGTGAGTGTGCCCATTTTATAATGGGTGATTTACATGAACAACATATGGCATGACAACACACCTGCCCACATGGTGCTGAGTGTTCAGCAGTTTTAAGCCAAAAATGGCACGACCCCTCTGTGCCCTCCCCACCACCCCTGGCCCTAATCACTGGATGTCATCCCAAGGGACATTTTTTTTAAGTGCTTTTCTTGATAAAGCAAGGAAAACATTTTGCCAATGCGGAAGGAGTAAAACAACAAACAACAGAAGCCCTAAATGGCATCAAAATTGATGAGTTCAAACCAGTTTTGAGCTGTGGAAAAAGTATCTTAATAGACATATTGCATCTAACGAAGAGTACTTTGAAGATAACTGAAGTTTAAATATTTAAGAATAAACACATAATTTTTTTATAAATAAATTCTGGGGTTTTCTTTGGGAGGGGTCCCCTCTCATATTAAGATGTTCCTATAATTATCATTCATTCTATTAATGTGATTTGTCACATTTGATTTGTGTATATTGAACCATTTTTTGCATCCCAGAGATAAATCCCATTTGTTCACACATGAATTTGGTTTACCAATTTTGTTGAGAATTTTGGGATTTATAGTAATAAGAAATATTTGGTTGTAGTTTTCTTTTCACATAGTATCTTAACTGGCTTTGGTATCAAGGGAACGCTGGCCTCATTAAATAATTTTGGGAGTATTTTTTTCTCTTCAATTTTTGGAAGAATTTGAGAATAGTTAAATTTAATATTTACATGTTTGGTAGAATATACCAGTGAAACCCTCTGGTTCTGGGCTTTTCTTTGTTGGAAGGTTCTGATTACTGACTCACTGTCTTTATTTCATTATTGTTCTCTTCATATTTTGAATTTTATGATTCAATCTTGGTTTCTAGGAATTTATTCATTCTTCTAGATTATCCATTTTCTTGGCACATAAATGTTCAGAGTAATCGCCTATGATCCTATGTATTTTTGTCACGTAGTTGTAATGTCCCTTTTTTCTTTTCTGATTTTATTTACTTGGGTTTTCTCATTTATTCTTAGTCTAGCTAGAGCCTTGTCAATTTTGTTTATCTCTTCAAAGAAAAAAAAACAGTTTCAAATTTCATTGATCTTTTCTATTGATTTTCTGGTCTCTAGTGCATTTATATCTGTTCTGATCTGATCTTTATTTCCTTCCTTCTGCTAAGTTTGGGCTGAAGGTGTTTTCCTTTCTCTAGCTTCTTGAAGTGTAAAGTTATGTTGTTTACTTGAAATCTTTTTTTTTTTTTTCACTGTAGGCATTATAATGCTATAAACTGCTGTCTCACAGCAGTTTTTATTCTGTTGCACAGGTTTGAGTATATTGTGTTTCCATTTTTATTTAAGATATATATTTTTTTTATTTCCCTTTGGATTTTTTGTTTGACCCATTGGTTCCTCAGGAGTGTGCTATTTAATGTCTACAAATTTGTAAAATTTCCAGCTTTCCTCCAGTTATTAACTTCTAAGTTATATACCATTGTGGTTAGAAAATATAATTCTTGTAATTTCAATCTTAAAAATTTTAACGCTTATTTCGAGGCCTATCTTATTTTGAAATCTATTCTGGAGAATGTTCTGTGCATGCTTGAGAGGAATGCATATTCTATTGTTCTTAGATGGAGTATTCTCTATATGTCTGTTATATACATTTGTATAAAGTATGACTCAAGTTCAATGTTTTTATTTTCTGTCTAAATAATCTATTAATGACAATAAAGTACTGAAGTACCTTAAAATTATTCAGTGTTGTTTATTTCTCCCTTTTAATCTGTTTGTATTTACTTAATACAAGAGTTATCTGGAAAGTATTCAGCCATATAACATGAAAAATAGTAGCATTTATGGCTGGATTTTTTTTAGACAGTCCTCGTATATTTAGATGCTCCAATGTAAGTTGTTTATATTCTCAAAATTACTATATATTCTTGATTAGTTGACTCCTTTATCACTATATAATGACCATCTTTCTCTCTTATTATCATTTTTGGCTTAAAGTCTATTATGTTTGATATATGCATAAATACTTCTTGTATTTATAAATTTCCACTGACATGGAGTATCTTTTTATGTTCCATTATTTTGAATATATGTGTGACCTTAAAGCTGAAGTTAGTCTCTTGTAGGCAGCTTATAGTTGAGTCTTGTTTTTTTTAATCACTCCAGCCAATCTATCCTTTTCCATTGAATAATTTAACTCATTTAAAATTAAAGTAGGAGTTCCCAGGTGGTGTAGTGGCTTAAGGCTTCGGCACTGGCGCTGTCAATGCTGCGGCCTGGGTTTGATTCCCAGCCAGGGAACTACCCATATACAAAATAAATAAATAAATTAAATTAAATTAAATAAGTAATTATTGATAATTAAGGACTACTAATGCCTTATTATTAATTAATTTCTGCCTGTGTTATTGTTCTATTTTTTCTTTCTTTTATTGCCTTCCTTTGTGAATTGGTGATTTTTCATAGTGATCTAATTCTCTTTATAATTTGTGAACCTATTATAGGTTTTTACTTTGTGGATACCATGATGTTTACATACAACATCTTATAGATTTAGGAGTTTATTTCACATTGATAGCAACTTGATTTCTATTGCATACAAAAACATTACCTTTTTATTCTTTCTTGATTTAGGTTTTTAATGTCAAACTATACTTTATTTTTATTGTGGATTCTTTAAAAAATGTTTGGTAGCTATAGTTATTTTTAATACTCTTATAATTTAATGTTTATTCTATAGTTGTGTTTAAAAAAATATTACTGCATTAGAACATTCTGAATTTAACTATGTAGTCACCTTTATCCATTTGTTATATATTTTCATATGTTTACACATTACTATTTAGCATTCTTTCTTTTTAGCTTAAAGAATGTCTTTCGACATTTCTTGTAAGGCAGGTCTAATGACAATGAATTCTCTTTGCTCTTGTTTGGGAAAAATCTTTATTTCTCCTTATTTTTGAACACTAGCTTTGCCCAATAGAGTATTCTTGGTTGGTAATTTTTATTCTATCACTTTAAATATATCATCCACTCCTTCCAGGCCTATGAAGTTTTCATTGAAAAATTTGCTATTAGCCTTATGAGGATTTCTTTGTGGGTTACAATTGTCTTTTCTCTTGCTGCTTTTGACAGTTTATTATAATGCATTTTGGGGAAGATTATTTTTGATTGAAATGGGCTTATTAACTTCATGATTCATTAGCTTCACGAATTCAGTTGTCTAAATCTCTCCATAGTTTGAGAAGTTTTCAACAATTATTCCTTTAAATACTCTTTCTTTTCCCCTACTCCCTCTTTTCTCTTTCTGAAACTTTGATACTTTATATATTGGTTCTTTTGATGGTGTCCTATCAATCACATAGACTCTCTTCACTCTTTTTTATTATTTTTTCTTTGTTCTCTTTTAACTGGGTAATTTCAAAGTTCCTATGTTCTAATTCAAATATTATGCTTCCTGTTTGATCTACTCTATTGTTGCTGCTCTTTATGATGTTACTTTATTTCTTCCATTGAAATATTCATCTCCAAAATTTTTTGGCTCTTTTTTATAATATTCATCTCTTTGTTAATTTTCTCATTTTGTTCATGTATTTATTGTTTTTCTGATTTTGTTGAATTATCTTACTGTGTTTTCTTTTTAGTTCATTGAGTTTTTTTAACAGATATTTTAAATTCTTTACCAGGTAAATCATATATTCAGGTTTTTGGGTTCTGTTGCTAGATTATTATAACCTTTTGGTGATGTTAGGTTTTTCTAACGTTTTTCATGTTCCTTGAAATTTTGACTTTGTACCTTCACATTTCAAGTAGCAGTTACCTTCTCCAACTTTTACTATTTGTCTTTAGGGAAGAAATAACTTTGGTCAGTTGTGCTAGAGATTTTGAGGCTTTCTTAGACATTTTATGAATATATCAGCACCATGTTTCTTGCTTCCTTTTGTGAAATGATTATTAACCTTGAATGTCTTCTTTTGATTCTTCACTGCACCATGCACAGGGAGCCAGCCACAGAGTGGGTGTAGTGGAGGTATATGTGAGTGAGGCATGTGAAGCTCTAGGGGTACCCACAGACCTGTTGGGAGGATCCATGTATTATTCCATTGCTCTTCCCCAGCAGTTCATGGGCAGACTTCTTTAGTCAGCAGAGAATATGTCCCTTTCATTCCCTCTGAGATTTATTTTTTTATTTTTGTTGCCCTTATCTTTCTCACCTCAACTCATGGAGCTTCAAATTTAGTACTCTAAATGCTGCAAGAAAGAAGTGAGTCTTTATAGCCCATTTCACACAGCTGGGAAAGCTGGGGAAACTGGGTACTCATCATGTTTCCTATTCCCTATGGTTGAAATTATGGGCCAAAGAGGACTCATTTAGCCCCAAACTGTGCTGCCTTAGTGAGAGGTGATATAGACCAAGTCAAGCTGTTCCTTTTACCCAGTCCAATGCATCAAAACTTGAACCCAGACTTCCACAAAAACTTTGTTGTCTGTGGGTAACTTCCCAAGTCAGTATTCTCTAATACTACAATAAATGATTAATTAGGTTTGGAATCAGTTCATAGGCTACTATAGGATCCATAGTATTCTATTACTTGATGCACAGGTGAGTGAAACTCCTTCTGGGTCACTTGGCATATGGCGCTGACCTCCCACAGAGGTGTTATTTTGTGATGAATGTTGAATTTTTCTTGTTGAGAGGGTGACAATTTGAAGGGATGTCCTATGCTATCATGATTCTGACGTCAGTCTCTTTCATGTAATGTTTCTTATTTTAGATGGCTTTGATTGTTTTGAAGAATATTACTAGTCATGCATTTTGTAGAATGGAAATATTCCTTTATTAAGATTTATCTGGTGTCTTTCTCATGACTAGACAAGGATAATTGGTTTTGGAGAGGGAGTCCATTGTGGTAAAGTGCCATTTTTTATTATATAATATCAAGCATACATTAATATCAACATGACTTATTACTGTTGATATTACAAAGATTATTTCCTTGACCACACTCTTGCCAGGACCCTCTGAGTTTTATTCTGGACTACGCATCAACTTTGACCCATGAAAGCAATGCATTCTCAACACAAATGATCTCAAACACTCCCTTACTTCCACATTAAAGACTTAAACTAACCCTAACAGTTTTTATAGGTAAAGGTTACACCCCTAGTATCACCCTAACCCCTGTTAAAGTGCTTGCCTGAAAAAGTTCAAGACTGTCAAAATACTTTGATGTTTGTTCTAGGAAACAACTGACAATAGGCCCCAAGACTGCCTTTTCTTGGAGTATTAAATAAAAATTGTGAATCTTTTTTCTGTTTCTTTGAGATGTATATGTGTCTCTTAAATCCAAGATTATCTGTATCACTTTTTTTTTTAAAGTCACTTTTTATGAAATGTTATCATAAAAAAGCTAGGACTTTGTCTTCCAGTTTCCATGAGAGAACAGAACCTTACCTTTGATAATTGAAAGCTTACCATCAGCCTAATAAACATTTATCCTGACCGATGCTTTGAAATTTTTCAATTCCCTGATTCTATTGAGCCCCTGTTTATCTCTATTCTCACTTTAGAAAACCTATTCCCCTCTGTACAATTAAAGTTGGACCTCTAAAACACTCCCCTGGAGATTACAACTAACAAAAAATTCATAACTCAACTAAAGACCCTCTACACAAAGCACAATTACAGCTAAGAAGCCCACTGTCACATTAAGGTACCTGCAGGGAAGCAGAGGGTTAAAAAAAAGAGAAGTAAAAGGGGAAGTATAGAGACATGGCTGCATATGGTCTTTGCTTGGAACTCTATGGCTTGGGTAGGGAGAAGGAAGAAGTGGAAGAGCACTCCAGACATTACTTGGTCCACAGGACAGAGGAAAAGAGGCCCAGAGGCAGAGGCATGAGAAACCACAACCAGACCTCACTTTGGCCCCCAGAAGGTGCAAGTCAGTTTGCAAGAGGCAGAGGCCAGACCTCACTGTAGTTCCAAAAGGAGAGGGAGTGATTGGGCAGTGATCAACTGCAGCGCACCTCTCCAGCAAGAAAAAAGAAAGAGAGAGGGAGTTGAAACCATGTTTCTCAGTCCACAACCAGCACAGTCTGAGAGACCAGTATACAGGACTGACCCCAAGGCTCAGGGCAGTATATGTGAGACAAGCCAAGAATAGAAAGGCACAATCATGCCCAAATTTTCTGCACAACCCCCACAGATCCAGGAAAAAAACCAAAGCTGAGAATGCTTTTCTCCCATGGACTTACGCCCACCCAATATCAGCAGCAAACACCAAAGAAACTGTAGCAGCATAAATCTGGAGAGGCTACCAGAATGAGAAACCAGAGAAAGAGAGCTCAAAATAAATCTGAACAACAGACAAGAGAAGTAAAAGAGATGGGACAGACAACCCGTCAGAAACAGAGCTCAAAGCAATGATTATAAAAAAGCTTAAGGAACTGGATGAACTTCAAGAGATAGATAGCAAGCATAAAAGAGGACATACAAACCATTATAAAGAACCAGACAGAGACAATTATTACATTAACTGAAATAAAGAACAGAAAAAAAAGTCACCAAACTAGATGAAGTAGAAGTGCAAAGCAGTGACTTGCAAGAAAAGCCAGCAGAAAACACCCAATCAGAATAACAAAGAGAAAAGAGAATCCAAAATAATGACAATGGTTTGAGATTCCTCTGGGACAATATTAAATGTAAAAATATTCTAATTGTAGGCTTACTGGAAGGGATAGAGAAAAAGCAAGGAATCAAAAAATTATTTAAAGAAATAATGACTAAAAATTTTCCTAACCTGGTGAAGGAAATAAACATACAAGCCCAGGAAGCAGAGTCCCAAACAAGATGATCCCAAATAGGAACACATGGAGATTCATCATAATTAAAATGGCAAAAGTTAAAGAAAAAGAAAATTCTAAAAACAATAAGAGAAATGCAAGTAGTAGCTTATAAGGAGACACTCATTAAACTCTCAGTGGATTTATCACGAGAAATTTTACAGGCCAGAAGGGATTGGCAGAAAATATTCAGCGTGATGAAAACCAAGGATCTACAGTCAAGAATAATGTATCCAGTAAGGCTAGCATTCAAAATTGAAGGACAGATAAAGCATTACTCCGATAAGCAAAAGCTAAGAGTTCATCACCACCAAACTAGTACTACAAGGAATGTTAGAGGAACTTCTTTAAGATGAGAGAAGGAATGAAAGAGTGAATAAAATAAGGAAAAGGGATGGAGAAGTTTAGTTTGATTGTTATAAGGCAACAATAAAAAAATATATAGAGTGTAACATGGGAATATAGTCAATAAGTTTGCAGTAACTGTGTGTGGTGTTAGATGGTTACTAGATTTGTTGGGGTGATTGGAGGAGAAATGGAGGGGTGGGAAAAAAGAGGAAGACATCAAGTAGTACACATTCATAATCACAGATCAGTCACAGCAATGTTGACATATAGTCAATAACATTGTAATAACTGTGTACGGTGTTAGAGGGGAACCAGATGTATCAGAATGACAATTTAGTAAGTTATATAAATGACTCATCACTGTGCTGTACACCTAAAACCATTATAATATTGAAAGTAAAATGTAATTAAAAAAATAAAAGGAGAAGTAAATCTGTCCTGCTTTTATTAGTGTTTAGCTTTCTTTATGATTAATAGATATCACCTTGATCACCCACTGAAGTAGGATTTGTTTATAGTTTTTTCATTGCAAATTTGCTTTCTTTCCCCTCCTTACCATACTGTATCTTTGGAAGGAAGTAACTCTGTGCAGCCCACATTTAGGAAGTAGAGAGTCATGCTGTACCTCCTTGAAAATAAAATTATTACCTAAATTGTTTGAAATTCTTCTGCATGGGAAATTGTTGGGGTTTTTTCCCCTAATATTTATTTATTCAATTATTTATTTAAATCAGTCTGAACTCATTTGTATTTATTTTGCACTTTGGTTTATAATACAATACTACTTTATTTATTTATTTTCTTATTTGCTCAAATTGTCCCAGCTTTTTCATTGGAACACTTCCTTATTTTTGGCATTATAAGATACTCCAGACTCATCAAGTGTATTTTTTGCCATTATTTTTTTTTCAGAGGTATGACATTTATTTATTTATTTATTTTAATTGCTAAATTCATTGGAGTGTGATCGGTTAGTAAAAATTACATAGGTTCCAGGTGTACTTTTAAGAGCTTTGTTTTGTTTTGTTTTTTAATTGAAGGCTGATGTTTAAAACAAAGGTCTAGAAGCTAGCTGTGTATACCATTGGCTTTTTTGTGTATTATCTGTCCCTTGAACTGGTTAATTTCAAGTACTAGTTCTGTTACCAGAAAATGGTAATTTTTCTTTGGCTCTTGTTTCCTTGAAGAAAAAATTCAGTCAAGATACAGAATTCTTATGAAAGCTTACGAAAGCATAAGTTAAGAGTTTATTAGTAAAGAAAGTACACTCCAAGAAGTGGAGCAGTCTGACCCAAGAGAAAGAAGCCACCTCTTCTTATATAGTCTGAGGGTTTTTATCTCTGTGGGTGAAATTTTCTCCTCCTCTCCCTCTTCTGTGATTTATTTGAAAGAAGCAAAGCTACATAATGGCATAGATCTGAGAAACAGGACTTATCTCTAGATAAGAAAAAATTAAGCTGTAATCATATGATTTTGGGAAGCAGGACTTATGTTTGGAAAAGTGGGGCTATTTCTCCTTTGTCCTGCATTTCTCTGATCACCTTATCTTTTTAATTTAGGCACAGCTGGTAATGGGCCAGGGTTAATTTCTTCTCCTATATTCCTTTTCTGATGACTTTATGTTTTTTATTTAGAGGCAGTTGATAATGGACTGGGCTAACCTTTCCAAGGGCTGGGCCCAGGCATCCCTGGAATCTGGACATGGGTGATACCTTCTGCCCCTCCTGCAACTTATGAGTAACTTCCTACCTAGCAGTTCTAGTATGTTTTATGTAGATTTCTTAGGACTTTCTATTGGAATAACCATATTTGTGAATGAAGAACTTGATTATGCTCATAAAGGGAATTCTATGAAAAACCTATATCGAATATTATACTTATTGTAAAATGTGTTCCTTTAAAATCAGAACCAAGACAATGACTACCACTTGTCTTCAACACTGTACTAAAGATCTTCATAAGTATAGTAAGTGAAGAAAAAAAGTACTAATATTGGAGAAGAAGAAATAAAGTTGTTATTATTAGGGTTTTAATTTTTTTTAAATTGTCCACATAAATTATAAAATTATTTTATGGTTTAACAGGTTTACAGGAATAATGTCAATGTAGAGAAATTCATTTTATGTACTCTCTCAAAAAAAAATAAAACTAAAAATTTTCTTACACTAGTATTAAAAATACATTGGAAAATTATATTAAAAATGCATTGGAAAATTTTAAGACCTTTATACAGAAACCTACAAAACATGATTTATAGAAAGTTTTAAAAGACCTGTATTGATTTAGTTTTTTAACACTGCTGCAACGAATTATAGTTCTGAAGGTCAGAAGTTCATAATGGGTTCCACTGTATCAAAATTGAGGTGTCTACAGTGCTGCATTCCTCTGGAGGGTGTAGGGAGAAATCTTTTACCTTGCCTTTTCCAAACTCTAGAGGCCAGGAGTATTCCTTGGCTCACGGCACCTTTCTACATCTTCAAAACCAGCAAAGGGACTTCAATTCTTTCTCATAGTGCATCACTCTAGCATTGATTCTCCTGCCTGACTCTTCGCAGTCTTTCTCTATTATGTTCCTCATTTCCTTCTGTATACTCATTACCAGATTCTTATGTCTGTATTTCTAGTAACAGTTTATTCAAAGTGTTACTGTAAGGAGGCAGCGAGGAGTTTGGTTCTTTTCCAACACAGTAAAAAATTACAGATCAGTGAAATAAAGGAAAGCAAAATAAATTTTATTGAAATATGTTTCAAGAGAGGAACAGGCCAACCCAAGAGAGGTAGAGGCCCCAAATGGTGTGGGGTTTGAGTTTTATTGCTGGGTCTGAGTCAGTCCTGCGAGTAGGTCATATGACTGTTTTCTTTCTGCTTATGCCCTTATCCAGTATGTATGCATACAGAAAAACCCACTGGGGGGTCAAAACTGCAATACTAATTCAGTACAATTATATTATAATGAGGCCAAAGACAAGCTTTAGCATTCTATGCAGGTGTCAAAAACCAGGTAATTCTGTTTGGATTTTACTCCCCTTTATCAGTATGTTCTAATTACAAAATTAGTTCCTGGGGGTGGGACCTGGGTGGTCGCTGGGTGGTGCAAATCACTATCTTACTGCCTTCTGCCCTGGCTGGTGCTCACACCTACTTTCCTACCTAACAAAGGAATTCTAGACTTTTCTATTATGTTCCTCAAAATTCTTTCTTCTTTTGCCCATTTCCCAATTCCAAAGCCACTTCAACAGTTTAAGGTATATAATATATACCTAATATATATTAGGTATGTAATAATATATACACTTCCAAGTTCCAATATCAGTATCAGTGTCCTACTGCAGCTTTTACAAATTACCCTGAACTTTATGTCTTAAAAACCACAAATTTATTATTAGTATCTTATGGTTGTAGAATTCAGAAGTCATAATTCATGGCTTGTACGGGAGAATCTATTTCTTTGCTATTTCTAGTATCTAGAAGCTACTTCCATTCCTTGACTTGTGGTCCAATCCTCTATCTTCAAACCTAGCAGTATGGCTTCTTCTTGCTAATGTTGAGCTTCCTGCCTCCCTTTTATAAGTACCCTTCAGATTATACTCTGCTCATTTTCATAATTTAGTATCATTTCCCCACATTAAGATCCTTAACTTAATTTTATCTGCAAAGTCCTTTTATTACCATGAAAGCTAATACATTTTCTTATGGACATTAGAATTGCTGCCAACATAAGCCCATGGTGGTGAGTTTGTGAACTTAATGGTCAGGTTCTGGATACAATGACAGCTGCTATGGCCATTCCAGAAAAAGTTCCAAAATTGCTTTGAAAGGTAGACTAGGCACTGGCATCAGTGAATAACTTCCCAAGGGAAGTACTTTGAAGATGACTGTAGTGATATTCAGCAATGAGGTATGTAGCACTTTTTCCAGGATGTGTTCACAAAATTAATTCTCTGACCTGGTAAACAACTCATATCAAAGAAAGACATATTAATAAAAACATTCAGGCAAGAAATTTGAAAAGGCTCTGAACAAAAGAGATATAAAAATAGCCTAAAAACCATATGAACATGTCCTCTACTTCATTAGTATCAGAGAAATGCAAATTGAGGCCATGACACAAACTACTGCATTTCCAATGTGATGGTTCACATTAAGAAGGCTGACAATACTAAGTGCGGACAAGGATGTGGAGGAATAAGACTTCACATACTCTGCTGGTAGTAATATAAATTGGCACAACTAATCTGGAAAACTCTTTAAAATTTTCTACTAAACTTGAATATATACATATTCAATGATCCAACAATTTCACTTCAAAATATACAGTCTATATATATATATATATATATATATATATATATATATGTGTGTGTGTGTGTGTGTGTGTGTGATGGTAGTATGGTAGCACAATATTAAGAATGTATTTGATACCTTTGAGTTGTACTCTTAAAAATGGTTAAAATGATAAATTTTATGTTATGTGTATTTTATCATAAAAAAGAAATGGGTAAAAGGAGACACAGTGAAATAGACACAAAATGCAATGTTGAATCTTTTTTGGAACCTAACTTGAATCAACCAACTATAAAAGGCCATTTTTGAGATAATTTGAGAAATTTGAGTTTTGGCAATTAAATAAAATTATAGAATATAGTTTTTAAAAGTTTATATAAGCAAGATAAATATAAGAACATTAATTTCAGAATTACGATAGCCCAAACTTGATACTATAATACTCAGATATCCACTAAGATTATAAGGAAGCTTATAAATGTAGTATGTTCAGACAAATAGAATATGTCAGATCATTAAATAATATCTCTCCATTCAATGTCATTTCATAATAAAGTTGATAAGAGTAAGGAAATCCTAGCTAGAGTGACTATCTGTGTGGAATTTGCACATTCTTCCCATTTCTGTATAGGCTTTTTCCACAGCCCCAAGATGTGCAGATGAGGTAAAATGGGGTATCTAACTGGTTCCAGTTTGCATGAGGATATGTGTGTAGTGCCCTCTGTAATGGAAAGGCATCCTGTCCAGGGCTGATCTAATCTTTTGGCTTGAGCTGTTGGGATAAGCTCCAGCCACCTACAACCCTGAACTGGAATTAACTGGATTGGAAAATGATTATCTTACTTGTTTAGAGTAATCTTTTTTTTTAATGTATACATATCTCACATTTATTTCAATGTTTCATATTAGAGATATTTTGGGTCTTTACTTAGAAGTTTGCTTATGTTTTTGTGACCAAAAATATGCTTTTGGAACTTAACTCTTGTTTATATCATTTAGCCAGTAGTAAAATTGTATTTTTTTATACATCGTTTTGCTTAGTCACAGTTTCTAAGAACCTATCAACAATGTTAAGTAAGGACTTATACTTTATAACAGTAAAAGTAAACAGTAAGTAAAGCTCACAAACATAAAGTAGAATAAAAGAAATCACAGACAAATAGTAACATGTTGATTTTATTTTATATAAAGGTTTTTTAAAGGCCAAACTAATCCAAGCTGTTAGAATTAAGAAGAGGTTACCTTTTATAGAGTTGTCAAATTTAGAAGACAAAAATACAGCATACCCAGTTAAATTTTAGTTTTAGATAAGTTATGAAAATTTGTTTAGTACAATATGTACCAAATATTGCATTTTATATTTTATCTGGCCATCTTACACTAAGGAACATATAGGAGATGTTGATTATTAGAAAGGGGCTTGAGAGGGATTTAAAAATATTTTTTGTTTTATTTTGTTTTACTTGAGATAATGTACATGTGTATTCACTTTCTGATGATTCAGTGAGCTATAGCTTATGAGCTGTACATTTATATTATATCTTACTTGATAATAATTTAAATATGTATGTTTAAATGTAATAGGTTCACAATAAATATGTAAAGAAAGGATGGACTTGTCAGAAAAATTAAAGAGAAGATTCAAACATAAGAAGGTGGTAGAAAATTAAAGTTCCATTTTAGTGCCCAGAATCTATGTTCTAAATAGAAAAATTCTAATAAAATTTTGCCGTGATCTTTCTATAACTCACTAGAACCACAGAGGTATTTATTTCCTAAGAACAAGCCTCATTAAGTACTTGTTTCTTTTGGCAAATGAGTTGTAAATTCAATAAGGTATCTTACAATAAACCTATGATGTTTTTTGAGTCAATACCACATTTTTAACAAATATTAGCAAGTTTGGCCAGTCAATTCTCTATTATCTATTAGTTGAAGTAACTAATCAGACTATGTTTTCACCTGCTAATACTAAGTCATTTATATAAGACCCATGTGGGGTAGGAATATACATATTTTACTTTTCATTTTACAAATGAGAAAATATACTCATTTGTTAAGACTATTTTCCTGAGGCTGTGCAAAAAAATTAATAGAAAAACAATATTTAAACTAAGAGTTTGAATTTTTTCACTAACCTTTTAAGTGACTTGTGTTTAAGTCTGTCTGTTTTCAACACATAAAAGCTAAAAGTCAAGGATGTATTCTTTTGTTATAAAAACTATTCTGTATTCACATGAACAATAAAAATATTCAAAAGTTGTTCAACTGGAAAAAGAAAACATTCTTATTTTTATACATTTCAATGAATGTTCATTTTCTTATCTAATTTCTGAATCAACAGAAATAATGAAGGTAAGATGTCATTGCAGTTTTTATTGTGAAGTTATATTTAAAGCACTAGATTTAAAATTTAGTATAGCAGATGGAGTTCTGGTTCTTTCTCTCTGACAGTTTCTAAGGCTTTTGGATTAGGCAATTATTTAATCATGCAGTTTATTTAGTTCGTTATTGTGTGATTAAGCAAGACAATTTTTATGCTTTCAAAGAAGTGTTACAAATTGGTAACTGTGCTTTTCAGTACTTTAGCAGGAATTTTTAAAAAGGATATATAATGTTTTCAAATTATTAATATAAAAATCAATTTCTGTACTCATCATGCTTTGTGTATCTGAGCTATTTTTAAAATGAATCTCTTTATATATATTTATGAAAAGCCAAAATGTTTATAAGTAATCAGAGTAGAACTGAACATATGAGGGCTGTCTGGAAAAATCCAACCATAAATGCCTCTATTTTTCATATTATATGGCTGGATACCTCCAGGACACCCCCCCACACACACACACTTGCATATGAAAAAGTCAATCTTGGCACATTATTTTTTTTTCAAAATAATTAAAACATGTGACAAAAAAGGTGGTTGATAATAGCTAAGGTTTCCTGAAACTTATTCTAAGGTTCTCCCACCATCTTCCTCCACCCCCAGCAGAGTTTCAAGAAGGGACTGGTGCAGTTGCATCCCCACTATTCTTCCTCTATTTCTCCTTTGTTTAACCCTCTGCCCACTTGCAGGTATCTTAATGTGATGCATGGATTTCTTAGCTGTGATTGTGCTCTGGGTAGGGGGCCCTTGGCTTAGGTATAGGTGTTTTATTAGCTGTAATCTCCAGAGAAGTTTTTCGGAGGTCTCTCTCATGCTGCCATTTTGTTGTATCTCCAAATCAGTATCTTTTTTAATGAGATGTATTTTCTATATTGAAAATTTATAACCAAGAGAATATGCTTATTTTATTCCATATAGTTGGAATGCCCATCCAATATTAATTACCTACTCTTCCTTAATAACAGAACCCCAAATTTGCACAGTGCAGAAATATTCTGAGCCCCAAATACATTCATCTTTCTCAGACTCCCTTAGTTAGGGCAATCATGTAACACATTTTTGGCCAATGTAATGTACGTTGAGGGTATCTGGAAAGATTTTTCCACCAATCTGGGTTCAATATTTATTTGTCTCTTTTTTATTCTCTTGCTATCTGTAAAACCAAAGTATGATTATAGCAGTGAGAGCCATCTGGAGACCATGAAGCATTAAAAATGAAAATAAAAGGTAGCACATTAATGAAAGTAGAATAAAGATATAACAATATTATGGGTCCCCAATTACATCATTGAGCCACACAGTAGACTACTGAACTATGTGTCTCTTGCTTTCTTTTTGATGATTCAAATAAACTTTAATTCATGTTCTACTATTTCTGCCCGAACACATTAATAACTAAATCACAGCATATGCTAACTGGTGAGTTAAGAATTGTCGAGGTATATGATTAATTTTTTCCTTTCCTTTAATAGATCCCCACAGGTAAATCTTCAATCATATTAACGTTAAAAATAATGACTGCTGATACAATTTGGGAGCAGTTCAAGTAATTAATAGACTGTGAGTACATGATTGGTAATTAAACTATCCAAGAGAAGTTATTCCAATCTGGAGAAGTTCCCATTTGAAAATCAGCATTGTCATCTGCTGCAAATGGAAGCATATAATCCCTTACAGTTATTTAATAAAGATTTCTTAAAATTCTGTGAGCATGATGTGACATAAATTGCATGAGTGTGCACTCACTCGATCTCTTTGCTAGTTCTGTGACAATATTATTCTTATAGCCAAAATCGTCCACTTCAAAACTTTGAAAATTAATTATAAGAATAACTTTACTGAATAAATTTTGTTTAAAAAAATCATTTCATGGAAAAGCATTTATTAATTAAAATTATAGTCTTCCAAAGAAGCTGTCCTCAAATCAGAATATTAAATACTCTATGAATTTTTTCTACAAGGTTGTAAGTACAAAGCAGTTCATCTTGCTCCCTGTAAAAGCAGATAACTCCCCTATATATTTTGGATTGAAATTGTTGCCTTCATATTTCCACAGTGGGAGAATGTGTGTGTGTGAAGGTCAAAACTTTCCTTAATTCACTTCTTTCTGGCTCTTTACCAAAATGTTGATCAAAAACATATTTTTTTAACTTGCCTGTTCTAAAATTATGAAATCAATGTAGCAATAATTTTATACACAACCACATTTTAAACACAGTAATATTTATATTTTTCTGACCTTATTTTGTTAAAAAATAAAATGATACAGATAGAGTTGTAACTCCCATGTATTCCCCTGAGTATATTCTACATATGAATACTTGTTAACACTATCCTGAATTTAGATAGAACGTTTTTGAAGCAAAATAAGTGATTATTTACTTACCTACAGCAAATAAGAATTTTCACCAATTCTCAGATCATACAATAACAACTAGATGTCATTCTATACGTAAGAGGATGTACTACAGTCAAGGAAACCTCAGAAAAATGGCTCGTGATGTTTATACAGGAAGAAAGAGGCAGCTGCTACCATCAGCTTCTGAGGAAATACCCTTAAACCTGTAAGAAGACAAATCTGGCAGCTCACCTTTTGGAAAGTAAATAAATCTATCTAGGGGGGAAAAAAAAGACCAGTGTCTGCAATATTAAAAAACAAGAATGTCTTTATGGTTCTGACTCTCCTCCCTTGAAATGTAATCTATACCTCTCTTTCAAGTTCTCACTACCTATTCAGTCATAAATTACCCTCTAAGCTTATCTCTTAATTCAGACCCCAAGTTTCAGTAAGATTTGAGAAAGCCCCAACAGTGCAGACATATAAAATATTTTTTCTACAGCTGTATACTTGGTTCTTTTTCTCTTCCTAAGGAATAACTTTAATTGTAGAAATTATTGTATATCCTTTGACTGTATGTATTTGGACTTAATACCCATGACAAAAAAATTACTTGCAAACTGTCATAGTCTATTCAGACTACCATAAAGAAATACTACAATATGGGTAGTTTATAAACAGCAAACATTTATTTGTCGGTTCTGGAGACTGAAAAGTCCAAAGACTAAGCACTGGCAGATTCAGTGTCTACTGAGGGCAAGAATCTTGGTTCACTGGTAGCATCTCCTTGCTACGTCATCATACAGTGGAAAAGGTGAGCTCGCTCTCTGGGGGCCTCTCTTATAAAAGCACTAATCACACTCATGAGGTTTCTTCCTTCATAATCTAATCGCCTCCCAAATATCTCACTTCCTAAAATGATCACTTTTAACATATGAGGCTCTTGGGCCATTTTCCTGCTCAAGTCCACGTCTACCTCTTAGCAGTGTATTTTCCCCTTGCCATTCGAGACCCTTGAGCCATTCTTGCTTGAGCCCAATCCTACCTCTTTGGAGTGTACTTTTCCTTTTGTTACTGGAAAATGGGGTGTCCTCATCGACACGATGTCCAGGTTCTTGGTATCTCAAGCAAAGAATTGAATGAGACACACACAAAAGTATAGAGGTGAAACAAAGAGATAGTTTATTGAAGAGAAAGTACACTCCGAAGAGGTAGGAGTGGGCTCTAGCAAGGAAAGTGGCTCAAGAGCCCTGATTAATGAGGCTTTGGGGCTTTTATTTTCTTCCATGTCTTCAAGGGAGACACCTCTGTGTGTGGAGTCGCTTGATTGACAAGTCTCATTGACAAGGGGCTTATTACATAATGCCTTCTGACTGTGCATGTCCTTTCCCAGAGTTCAGTCTGTTATAATGATATTAATGAACTTCCAGGCATATGTATGATATTATAATGATGGTATAATGAGGTTTAGGGGAATTGAAGGTCACCGTAACTCTCACTGCGCAGGTCTCAGAAACTAGCTCAAACTGGTGGGCTTCCTGTGCCTTCTAACTTCCTTGTATTTGCCTGAAACTTCCTCCTGTGGCTGCCTACCCTGGGGCAGGGATTACTAGTGAAAGGGTGGTATCAGGGTGGTGACTATTCCAGCAGGGTGAGTCTCATGGGAGGGGTCCCGAGATTCCCCCTATTCTATCTGCCTTCCTCACATTTCCTTGAGAGACACAATCCCCACAAATCTTTATGGGAAGCTGAGGGGCTGAGGTCTCATCTTCTGTATCTGCTTCCTGCTGAGGATGGTCCTTGTTCCTACCTTTTGGGGATCCATGGAGCTCTCAAGATCTGCCATGTTAACTCCTTGGAGTTCCCTGGTGGTGTAGTGGCTTAAGGCTTCAGTGTTGGTACTATCAACACTGCAGCCTGGGTTGATTCCTGGACAGGGAACTACCCACATACAAAAAAAAAAACAAACAAAACAAAACAAAACGAAAAAACCTGTTGTTATACTAACACACAAACAGAATGAGGATTTGAAAGGGTTAAAACAATTTTTCAAATAATGAAAGTGATAGAAATGAGCCAAAACACCGGGTGGTAGTAACAAGCTTTATTAGGTGATCTGCCCGGCTGCCTCACAATGGGAGAGCAGCAGCAGGGACCATTGAGAGGGAAGCTATATAGGTAGGAGGGTTTGGCAGGCAAAATGCAGAGAGGAGTATAGGTGGTCACTGCTGATTGGTCAAGGATAGGTTTCTGTGTACCAGGATAAGGCAGGGCTAGGGCAAGTTTCAGTCTCCCAAGCCAAGTTATTATTTCCCGGGCTAAGTTTTGATTTCCCAGTCTGTGCTGGAGCAGGAGACATTTTATACTGAATCTATCAGAAAGGCCTAAGCCTATGCGATTGACACTTTAATTTTAATAGGTATCTAATCTCTATATTCTTTGAGGAAGGGGAAGTGAAAAGTTAATTGGTGATGATATGGGCCAAGCAAGACAGCCCTCTCCCACCTCACTATGGACTCCTCTTTCCTAGTTCTTTAGCTCTCAGCTTCACCTTTTTTTCTAGTCTTAAGTTTAAATCACTTTCTCAATCAGTTTTCCTTTAACTCGAAGTTGAGCAATAGTTTACTCCTAACATGAATCCTTGAATGTCTTCATTCTGCCTCCTGCTTTAGACAATTGCCCCAAAACTTAAATAGGCTTTTAGCCTGCATTTTTGATCCTTTGCCCAAGCTTGAGTTAATTACTCAGAGAAAAATTTGTAATTTACAATCCCAAAATCTCCTGCCTCCAGCCCTGGTTAGTCATCCTAAAAATTGTGATATGTGATAATAAAACTTCACTTAGCTGGGTATGCTAGATTTTAGCTAACCATCCTTGAGACTGTGAATCTGTGTTTGTGAATTGTATCATCCCCAGGCCATTCCTGGATAGGCGGTGGCACCTGGGTGGCTGGTGGAGACCAAAATCAGCAGGATGCAGACTCCAAAGTTCTAAACAAGACTTCTGTCACAAAGCCACCCTGCAGTGATGGCTTTGAGGCCTACCTTTTATCTAGGGGCAATTGGGATGCAAATGTCACCTGGAGAGGCTTTGAGCCCTTCCTAACTGAAGAAATCAACAGTCTCCCCAGGCAGATTGTGAGACCCCTTTCCCCATTTAGAATAGATAAGGTGAGAGCGCAGTGAATCCCCACAGGTAGGGACAATGACCACATTTAGCAGGAAGCAGATACAGGAGATGAGACCTCCTGCTCCTCAGCTTCTCAAGGAGATTTGTGGGGATCACATTCTCTGAAGAAAATGTGAGGAAGGCAGATAGAATAGGGAAATCTCAGGACCCCTCCCATGAGACTCGCCCTGCTGGAATAGTCACCACCCTGATACCACCCTTTCACTAGTAATCCCTGCCCCAGGGTAGGCAGCCACAGGTGGAAGTTCCAGGCAAACACAGGGAAGTTAGAGGGCACAAGAAGCCCACCAGTTTGGGCCAGTTCCTAACACCTGCGTGGTGAGAGTTACAATGACCTTCATCTCACCTGGGCCTCATTATACCATCATTGTAATGTCATACATATGCCTGGAAGTTCATTATTATCATTACAACAGCTGAACTCTGGGAAAGGGCATGCGCAGTCAGAAGGCATTATGTAATAGGCCCCTAGTCGGTCAGACTTGTCAATCAAGAGACTCCATGCCCAGAGGTGTCTCCCCTGAAGACATGGAGGAAAATAAAAGCACCAAAGCCTCATCGATTGTTGATTGGAGCTCTTGAGCCATTTTCCTGCTCAAGCCCGCTCCTACCTCTTTGGAGTGTACTTTCTCTTCAGTGAACTATCTCTTCATTTCACCTCTATATTTTTGTTTGTGTCTCGTTCAGTTCTTTGCTCGAGATACCAAGAACCTGGACATGACTTCGCACCGTGGAGGGCACCTCATTTTCCGGTAACAGTGAGAGCAACAACTTGTTTTTATAATTCATGATATCAAATATCTTTAGGTCTGGGTACATTCTACAAGTTTTTTCTTCCAAAATCACAATGCATTTTGGAAGCTGTGGTTTCTTCATCAACTCATCTTTTCTGTTATTTTTCCATCACTAGAAAGATGATCAGTGATAGCACATTAATAAATTTATAGTTCTATGAACATAGAGGGTCTCCCTTGAACAAATATTTCTCATCTCCTCTGTAACTCCCTGAGATAATGTGAAAATGGATGATTCCCCCCACCCCCCAATTTTGGGCAAAGTGGAAAGTTCCTGAAATAGCTTCCAATGATCCTTACCTCTTGATATTTACAAGTATGCCTTTATGTAAAAACTTGTATGGTCTGGACATTTTGACTTACTTCTAACAAACAGAATGCAATAAAAGAGATGTGATGTCAGTAGTATTAGCTAACAAAAGACTATGATTTTAGTCTTACCTTGCATTCTGTTTACCCTTGTTTGATTTGTTGAAGGCAGATGCCTTATTTTGGACCTGGGAAAGCCCACAGGCAACTAACTAAAGGTAGCCTCAAATGAACAGCTTATAAGGAACTGAATCCTGCCAATAATCATGTCAGTGAGCTTGAAATTAGATACTTTTCCCGCTGAATCTTGAGATGACTGAGGCCCTAGCTTATAGCACAATTGCAGTGTGAGAGAACCTGAATCAGAGAACCCAGTTAAGCTGAACCTGGAAACCTGACCTAAAAAATTGGTGAGGGTAATATATGTTGTAGGTTAAAACCACTACTTTGGGAGGTACTTTGTTATACAGCAATAGATAGTGAACGTCATTTTATACATTTTAATGGCATACGAATATACAATTTTACTGGGCGACATGTAATAAACTCTAAGAATGTACAAGTGGCTTTTGGATATGTGCTGTGGGTAGAAGCTGTAAGGATTTTAAAGAGCACGTGACATTAGAGAATGCTGACATTGTTCTGGACAGGCTGTTAATAGACATCTGGGCTTTGGAGATCTAGCTCCTAAGGGCTCTAAACGAATTGAGAAATATGTTATTGAAAACTGGAAAAGGACGTATCCTTGTTATGTGGTAGCAGAAATGTAGCAACACAGCCAACTGCACTTATGTGGAAACCAGAGCATGGGCCTAATGACACTGATGGCATAGAAAAGATTTCAAAGCAGAAGTGAAGGAGCTTCCTTATTTCTTCTTGCTGCCTATAGTAAAATATAAGTGAAGAGAGAGAAGTTGAGCAGACTGACCAACTTTAAACAAAGAAGAACCAGAACTTGATGGTTTGAAAATTCTCAGCCTCTCCAGAAGGGAAACATGCTAACATGAAGAAGTGGCATCTGAGCCCTGGTGTCAAGATGTGGTCTAGAAATAATCCAAAGGTGGAGGTTACAATCTTTTTTTATTAAGACCTCAGAATGATAAAAAGATCAAGGAATTATTTAGCTCTTTAAAAAGTTAAGGGTTGTCTTACAGACACTTTCGGTCAAACAATAGGCCTAGTAAGAAGTTTATGAGCATTGTGTCTTAGCCATCTCAGCAGGATCCTAAGGTGACAAGAAATTAATTACACTGAAGAGATTTGTGCGTGTGGATATTACCTAATGGAATAAACTCCAATGATATTCACAGAAGTGCATAAAGTCTTTTGAGAAAACTGTACCTACAGAAGTACAACCAGTTTGCACTAAAAGGGATGAAGAGAGTACAAAATAAAAGAGGCTCTAGGAACCCCCCAACTTTTACTGAGAGGGAGCTGACTGAGCTGCTGTCTGCACAGAAAAAAAAGGATGACTGTGTTTTCCAATTAAAGGACCCCAGAGGATGGAGCCATGAGCCCTAGAGAATTATTCAAAAGCTTTGAAACCCAATCAGATTTTCAACATTCATCCAGGTGAATATCAGAATTGCTATGGACCAGTGGGTCTTTGTGTCTCCCATTTCGTCCCTATTTTGAACAGAAGTACCTATAGCAGTTATCTTATGCTTGTTTCACAACTGCATGTTAAGTGTGTGAGGAGGTGGGGGGAGATAACTTGTATTTTAATGTCTTTATTTTCACAGATTTACAAATCCAGAGAAAATCTGCTCTAGTAGGTTTATCCATGCCTGGATGTGATCTAGATAATGAGATTGTGGGCCCTGGAATGATGCAATTGGACCAAAAAAATTGTAGAATTTGAGAGGAAGTGAATGTCTTTTGCATGTGGAAGGGACGTAAATTACTGGGGATCCGGATATAAACTGTGGTAGGCAGTTTCTGAAATGCCTCCTAATAAAACCTTTCCTTTAGGTAATTGTGCCATAATGTGGCAAAAGTGATGAGATGTCACTTCCTTGATTCTACTACAAAAGATGTCTGTCGTCTTGCTACAAACTCACTCCAGTGTGCCACCTCTCTCTGCCTCCCTCTCTCTCTCTCTGTCTCTGTGTCCCTCTTTACCTCTCTCTTTCTCTCTCTCCCTCTGTCTTGCTCTCCCCTCACCCCAGTCATGATTGTTCTGATGAAACCAGTTGCCATATCACAAACTGTTGAGGGCAGCCTCTGGGTAATAGCCAGCAAGGAACTAAACCCCACGTTGGTGCCAAGGGCATGCTACACTACAATGCAATATTGATTATTTTGAATTCAAATCACTTGAGAAGCAGCAGGCGTGGGAGGCACTCTCTGACTCTGTCTCTGTAAATGCAGGAAGCAAATCTCCCTGTGACAGATGCCCTCCCTGCTCCTGCAGGCTCAGGGAAAACCTCATCAGAAGTGTTTGAAAGATCCAGAGTTGAAAAAGTCTCCCATATAAACAAGTTTTATAATGCCTTTACTAATTTACTCCCCAAGCCCAAACCTTGCTTGGATTCGTTCCTAATGTATACTGCCTTCCTTTGTCCTGTCAGTTTCTCACAAATGTATTGTTTCTACTGTTTCTTTGTCTAAAAAAGTATTAAAAGGTGCCTAATTTGATAATTTCTTAGAGCCTCATTTTATGATCTGTGTATCACATTGTGATTCTCCCATGCCCACATATTGAATTGTTTTTTTTCTGTTGTTAATCTAGCCTTGGGTCAATTATATTTTTTATTATCATTCCAATTGTAAAGCTAAAGAAGGGTGGGTGTGGGGAGAATTTTCTCCCTTCCAGACACTTACCAATCACCAGGTAAGTGAGCGTGAAAGTGCACCTTGCTCCAGCCCAGCCAGGGGATGTCTCTATCCCCGCGGACTGCAGAAGCAGAGATTTGGGTACTTTTTACACAGAAATCGATAATAAATGCCATTTTGATATTGGAGCAGGATGCTGCCATGACAAACACTGAATATGTGGGAATAGGTTCTGAAGCAGAGAATCAACCTAAGCTTGGCCATATTAACACATTGCATACCGCATAGAAATCTCTAAGACATACCCCAGGGAAGTAGACTAAAGAAACATGACTGCTAAATGCAATGAATTCAATGCAAAAGTCTCACCTATCATTCGTCAGGTTTTTCATCCCTAAACATTACATGCTTTTTGTTGCTATTTTAAATGGGATGGCTATTTTACTTCCAAATTCTTTTGTTGTTGTTGTTGTTGTTGTTGTTAGCTTAGAGAAATATAATTGATTTTATTTATTGAATTTGTATCAATAATTTCGCTTAAGTAAAATGTTAATTGTACTAGCCATTTACTAGATTCTTTGGATTTTTCACAAAGATGTTCTAGTTATTGTCAAATAAAGAAAGGTGTACTTTTTTCTCTCACTACCTTTTCTTGCTTACTGAATTGGCTAGAATATCATGTATCACACTGAAAGAAGTGTAAGAGAGGGCTTCTTAATCTGGTTCTGATTTTAGGGGGAAACATTTAGTCTTTTAACATTGACTGTGAGGTTAATTGCAGGATTTGTTTTCTGCAAGAAGGGTAAGGGTCTATCTGTTCTCTCCTAAATATTTCTCTGTGTCAACCAAAATGATTTAGAAAAAAATGGCAAGAAAAAAATAAATGACAAGTTATCTTTTTCAATGAACAGGCATTAGGGTTTCCTTACCACACAGATGCTTGGATATTTCCCCCATCCTGGTACAATTCATTTCTCTGTAGATAGGAAAGGAGAGGAGACGTTCAATCACATATAAGAAGAAAGTGAATTCCACATCCCAGCTGGAAGAGCTTGAACTCAGACACAGGGCACCGAGGCTTCTCAGAAAACAAGTCCTTCCTTATTGCATAGGACTGCTGAGGATTCACGGTCCAGAAAGGAGTCCACCCATGTCACAGAACTGTGAAGAGCTAGATAGTAGAGATGGTAGTATTAAGCTTTGCAGGCCAAAAGGCAAAACAGAAGTTGTGTAGGTACTTAGGTAAAAAGAGAGAATTTCTTCCCCACCCTACCTGCCTGGGTTGGTCCACAGAGACAGAGTGCTGTGTCAGCTGGAGCCATTTTCTGTGGAAGGACAATGTAAAGGAGCCTTATGAGCTAATAAGGGTTGGGAGGGGGGTTGACATCTGGGTTAATTTCTGTCCCAGTGATTCCCAGATCCTGGCAGTCCGCCCTTTTGTCCTCCCAGAGAGCTTGACTTCTCAACTGGGGAAGTTCAGTAGGAAATGAGGCATCTCCCTTGGACCTGAAGTTCAGAGCTTTGTCCCATCAGCAGAATAGAGATGGCGGCTCCGGGGGCTCTGGGATGCAGTGGGACACAACTACTGGGGATGAGGGCACTGAGAGCAGAGGGGAAAGATGGGACGGTTAGCTCTTCAGAGTGGGGCTCAGGAGCCACACAAAAAATAAGTAGTGGATGTATTTGGCATGGTCTTTAGTTTGCAGGCCTCTGATCTATTCCATTCCTCTGATTTTACATGTGAAGAAATGGAAACACAGGGAGGTAAAGCACCGACTATATCAAATAAGTGACTTGACGGGACACATTCCCTCATTCAACATACATATCACTCATGAATTTGAGGTGTAATTTAATTATCATCATCTGTCTTTCCATGACAAATGCTTTGATCACTCTGATGGAAGTTTCAGATTACTAAACTAACACAGTGAATCAGGAAAGGGAGACATGATATTATTTCTTCTCTGTAAGAGTGATATTTCCATGAAAATGAGAGGAACAAAGCAAATATATATTTAGTTACTCATTATTTCTCAGGTTTCAGGTTCACACTATTTCTGGGATATAGGTATTATTAATCCAATTTTACAAATGAGTAAACAAGTACACCAAAACCACTGTCTTGCTGTTTTAGTAGAATTTACTGCCATGAGTGAGTTTTCATAACATTTTGAGTGAAGGTTCTTACATATCTGAGTAAGCATGGATTTTTTTTTCATGCCCTGGTATTTCACCATCCCTTTCATTTCTTACTTTCAATAAGTTCTACCAATACATTCACATCACTTGATCTGTGCAGTGCAATATGAGTTTTGATATATTCCACCATGATTGTATGTATCCTCACAATAGGGTCTATCAAGTTATACATAACAACACAAAACTCTGAGTGAATATTTAAAGACTGAATCTCCAGCTGCTGCTAAAATATAGGAAACAAATTTGGGATTACCAATTATAGAAAGATGAGACAATAAAATACAATTTAAATGAAAGTTTAGACATCAGGAGATATTCCTTGCCAGCTAATTTGGAAAACAGGGTTAGATGTGATCCTAATCCCATGTGCAAGAATAAAAAGTATGTTTTATATAGCTTTCAGGGTTTTATTTTTGAGAACTACATGGTATTAGTTCTGCACATTTGATTCCCAGCAGTGATATTAACTATGATATATCCAAAGTCAGAAGGATTCTGAATTTTTTTAAATTTTTAAGTACTGTAGACCAAAGCATAAAATGTGTTGAGCGGTTGTTTTGGGAGTCACAGATTTGTGATTGTATCAGTGTAATAACAGATATAAAAATATAATTTCTGTATATACTCAAGAATAGAAAAAAAATTTTAGTGTTGATCTATATTTTAAATAGTTTAAGGTATAGTGTACAGTCATCTTTTGGAAAATCATGAAGAAAGCTAGAGCTATATAATCTTTGTGACATAAATTCACCTAAATGTTGCTTCTTGAATTGAATTCGTGAAGTGAATAAAATGTATTTTTTTAGATAAAGCTAAAGATTCTAAAAAAAAAAACCAAACAAACACAATTTGTATGGCAAAAATTGGTTAGAATAATTTCTGTTATAAAAATACATAATTGAATAATTTAAAACTTACTTTGAAATAAAATAAATACTGTCATTTTTAGAAAGATTACTTTTTCTTATGGCTCTGTAATCTACTAAAAAGATAACATTGGATTCATTTGTTGATATTAAATAACAAAAATAACTTCTTTTGTAGGCAGAAATGATTTTACTCCCAAATAACCCCATTTTGCACTGCATGTTTTATGTTTACCCTAATGCTTATTTTAAGATTAAAACTTTAATAACTGTGTTATTTTATTTGAAAATAGAGAAGTTATTAATACTTATCATTTTAGTGTATTTTGTGATTCTTTTAAATCTGAATCATTAATGTGAAAACATTTTAGGTTTAAATAGCAAAAGTCAAACCAGAATCAACCTCATCTTTTTTCTTCAAATTTTAATGATATTTCTGTTGCCCAGAGGACATATTTCATAGCATGGTCTTTAAATACTTTACCATGTGCTTTGTGCATAGTTAATCAGTATAAATACTGACAATTATTGATCATTAGCTTCTCAGAGATTTCTTAACCTTTATATTACTCTAATAATGTCCCCATTAACTATGAATTGTTTACCATTACTCTTCCTTGGGTACTATAGGGGTCATGCAACTAAGTAGTATTATCTTTACCATCTATAAAAAAAATGTATTTATATAAAGGACAGAATTCTCATTTCAACCAACATTGATACTCTGCATTGCAATTAAGACTCTCCCTCTCTCTCTTTTAAGTAACTCCTAACAGTTGTATAATTTAACATCATGAGATACATTTAATTGTTATAGTAGATAGTGAGCAAAGATCAAAGGTGTAGAATTTGTAAATTTTTGAAAAAAATGTTATTGATAAGTGTTAGGCATTTTCATAATTTTTTTAACTTGGGTAAATAACAAATAATTTTATAGGATATGTATAAATATAAATTAGAGTCAGATGAAAAGGGGTTTGCCTGCTCATTCGATTGGCTCAGCCCTCAGTCACTTCCGGAAATGGGAGCTACCCCAGATTCAGAGGTGCAGTCAGTCCCACGGCATTGCACGGCTGCTGGCTCTTTGATAAAACTTGGTTAGAAACTGAAAAAAATAACCAGATAAACATATATTCTTAGGATTTTGTACTACTGAGAAGAGTTAGACACACTATGAAAAAACATACATGTTGATAATTTAGAACAATCCATTGTGAAAAGCAATGTAAATCAGACATATTGAAGGCTGACATCAGTGCAAGTGAAAAGAGGAAATGAAAGTGACTTCTATTCCTGCACAACAAATTTCTCTGCTCCTCCTAGTCCTTCTTTTCCTCCTCTTCTCCTCTTTCTTCCTTATTATGTCCCACTTTTCCTTTCCTCCTACCCTTATTCATCTTTGTCTTCGTCTTACATCTTAAATAATAAATTACTTTTGATACTGTCATGCCTGAAGTAATTCATATTTATCATCTGGGACTAATGTAATGAATCATATGACATCTTAGATTGAATACAAGATAAAAACATTAGTTAATGTTTTAAATAAAAAAATTTTTTTTCTAATGTTAATTTAGTAATTGTTCTAGGATCTGGGGTTTTCTGGTGACCAAAACAGCCTCTGTCTGAAAGCTGACAGAGCAGTAAGGAAGATAGACAAAAGATAGACATTGCTGCATAACATGCTAAATGAGAACAAGAAAGAATCAATTACAAGTGAAGCTCAGTGGAGGGGCATTTTAATGAAATTTTTGTTCAGAAAGATATCCTAGTTAAAAGTGTATAAGCTGAGATATGAAGGATGAATTGTAATTCACTAGGCGAACTAGGAGTAGGAAGAGGGAAGAGAAAGTTTTCCATGTGAGGTAGGTAACCAGCACTCATTTATTCACACATTCAGGGGTCCATTGAACAACCACCTATTTTGAACACCTTCTATATCCTATACACTTGGACATTTGGGATCCAAAGTTGTTGGAGAAATAATAAAAAGTCTTTGCCATGACAGAGCTTACAATATTATGGCAAAGAGGGGCATTTATAAAAGAATCACAGTAACAAGTACCACTGTAACTGTATCATGTACATTGTGTTGTAAGTGTGTACACACACAAGCAACAGTTTAAGTGAAGAATGGGAGCTGACCAGGCAAATGCTGTGGTTGCTGTGGTGGTTGTATACGAAGAGTCCTGTGCTAGAAGTATAATTAAGGGTCATATTTTCATTTCCAAAAGGAGTAATGAGTCAAATATAAGGCAATAATATGGAAGAAGAAACTCTTGATTCAGGAGGCCAGAGCAAAAATTATTGTAATAATTTAGTAGTTTTACTATCTTTAAAAGGATATAGATGAGGAGACAGAAAATATTTCTAGAATATCTAAGTGTTTATAATCAACAAGATTTGGTCATCATCTACCAAAGTCAAATCTATGCATACATTATAAACCAGAAATTAGACTCCTAGATAAATCCAATGGAAATATATGTACATATGGTCACCAAAGACTCACAAAAATGTTAACATTGTGCTTAGTATAATAGTAAGAAAATTTGAAATAACTATAAAAGTCATCAACAAAATAATGGATAATTAAACTTTGTATATTTATACAATGGAATAATATAAAGGAATGAAAAATTAATGAACCACCACTACAAGAAAATATGGATGAATGTTGTAAACACAATGTTGAGTGAAAAAAAGAAAGATACAAATACATGCTATATGATTTCATTTTACAAAGTTGAAAATTACTCAAAACTAATTCATGGTTTTAGAAATCAGATTAGTATTTATTTTTGGAGAGCATAGAGGGGCAGTAGCTAGGAAGAGGCATGGGTTTTTCCAGTGCCATTAACTGTGTGATAGTTTACTGAGTTGTACACTGATGATTTGTATTATCTTCTATATATGCATTTTACTTTAACTTTTAAAAATATTTTAAATAAATAATAAAACTTAGAAATAGTTTTCAGATAAAGAAATGGGTAAATTGGAGCTAAAGTTGATCATAGTGTTCTAGAATTATAGGTATTTATAGCATTCACTTAGAACGGGGGTGTCCAACCTTTTGCCTTCCCTGGGCCAAATTGGAAGAAGACTTGTCTTGGGCCACACATAAAGTACACTAATGATAGCTGAGCTAAAAAAGGTTCATGCATAATTTTTGTAAAGATTTTAAAAAGTTTACAAATTTGGGTTGAGCTGCCTTCAAAGCCATTCTGGCTCGCATGTGGCCTATGGGTCACAGATTGTACAAGCTTGACTTAGAGAATATGATAAGAAAGATAGGTTCAAACACAATAGAAGGAATTATTTAAAGTTTAGGATACTTGAATATATGATGTCTTTTTAGATCCAAGGGGAATTGTAAAAGAGGCAATGGGTATAAGTTGCACAACGCATAAAGGAATTGCAGTCTGAGGAAATAGTAAGTTCATGTGCATGTAGGTATAAAAATAAAACTGTGTGAATGGCTAGAACTGGCAAGTAAGCAAATTTGGAGTAAGTAAGAAAGTAGATAGCTATGTGAATATATAATTTTTTTCAGTAAAATTGGTCTTCATGGGGAGGAGAAAGTTAAAGAAGTGATGATTGTGTCTGGAGTAAAGGAGAAATGAGGCAAGCAGTAAGAAATGTGATCAGGTTTGTTATTGGTGAGGACTTCTTTTAAAGCCATGGTATTGCACAAGAGGAAGCAAAAACAGGCAAGAGAAAATGGAAGATGATATATTCTGGGACAATCCATCATTTAGAAGTCTGCAGTGGGAGGAACTCAGGTAGGAAAAAAACCAATTAGTTTTGATATGTAGATGAAAGCTAAAACACTATGTAGTCAAAGCCTGAATACATTAAGAGAACAGTGTTTTATAAAAAGGAAAAGAAGGAATAACTAATAGTAGAGTCTTTCCCTGAAACCTGGCTTTTCTGGTTCTTCTTTTGTGAATAGAAGAAAATAGTAAAAGATGCATGAATGTAGGTAGATCTGGAGTTCTACTGAAAGAAATGAGGAACTTCACTATTAATTTCTCCTTTTGTTTGAGAATATGATTGGAAGGCAAGCTTAGAAGTAACAGGAGTTTGAGACTAAAATAAGTCAACATAGCTGAAGCATAAATTTTGAATGATAAACAGAAAGAAAAAGGGCAAGAAGCCATGCTTTCTTATTGGAATGAAGTGAGAACAAGCAAGGCCCAGGGCAGTAAATAATTTGAATAGAATGTGGAAAAGACTTTATCAGCACATCGCCTTACTAAGGCAATGGGGCAGGGTGCAGATAAGATGTATAAAAGGGAATGGACATATTGAAGGGTTTTACCTATTCCTTCCTCAATTCCATATGTTTACTGTAGAAATTCATGATTCCCACTTGTTTTGAACACATTCTCTTCCACCATTTCAATTGTTTTAGAACAAAATAAATGAATATAAACTGCTAATTAAAAATTTGAAGATTTTTTAAATCTAGAATTGGTGTGTGTTGATAGAGGAGAAATTAAGCCCAATACATTCTATTCTTATATGAGAAACTAAAAGCTAATAGAATACATAGATTAATAAATGTGTATAGAGAAGGACAATACATACCCCAGTATCATAGACAGCATTGATAAAATAATCTTTAGAAATGATATTCTAATAAAAAAATTGAATATCCATAGAGATTGAATAATTACTCATTGTGCCAGCTACATATTGCACAGAGTTCTAGAGACAAGTTAGTATGTTGATTCTTATTTATCTCTCTGTCTCTCTTTCTCCTCTCTGATCTTCTCTCTTTTTTCTCTCCTTTAAAATATTGTTTCTTTTCTTAATTTCTAGTAATTATAAAGCAAAATATATAAAAAAATACATAAAGTACTTCTGACAAATATTTTATAAGAATAATAAAAATTAAATACATACATACATAAACATTCAAGTATATAAGTGCCATGACTGAAAAGTAACAGAAACAGTAAAAAGCTGTAACAGACCAAAATATACTTCAATATTGGAATTACCAGGAATAAGTGATCTAATTTTAAAACAATTTTTACCATATACCAAGGAAATAAATATTTTAAAAATATCTGCTAGGAACTTAAAATTACAAAAGCATTTAATATATTTGAGAAAAATAGTAAAGCTTCTAGAAATGTATTTTCTATCTATTTATCTTCTAATTATCTATCATCCATCTCCAAAATTTAAATACAAATTTGCATGAACACATTTAATATTAGATTAAACAGAAACACATGAGGAAGAAATTGGCAAACTGGAAAATTGGTCAAAAGAATTTTTACAGAATACAACACATAAAAAGGAAAAGTTGAAAAGCAAAATCAATAGGTAAAAAATACTGGCAATGAAGTAAAGGTCTACCGTAGTTGGGTTTTTCAAAAATAAAGGAGAGAAAGAATGGGTAGAGATAATATTCAGAGGGAATAAATGACAGAATTTTCTGAAGTTGACAAAATTCATCAAGCCACACATTCAAGATAACAAACAAATCACAAATATGATACATACAAAAGACAGTCAGATTTTCCTTTTTCTGGTTTGATGTATAAAGAGATTAGACATCATCGCGACATCCTAACACATAAAAAGGTGAACAAACTGAGAAATCAGCATTTTCTTCTTAGATGCAAAAGAGAAGTGCAGTCATAGAGCATACCACTACCTCCAAAATTGAAAGACATAGAGAATCACAATTTAACTGAGCTGAAATCTCCTTTGGAAGCAATATCTGGGTAAAAAAAATCTCAGCTGTAATTGCTAGAGGTTCAGTGTGACAAATCTGAGAGTTAAAAGCTTGGGGTGGGATGTTAGGAGGTCCATAATTTTTTGAGTTTTACCTCTTAGATTAAAATAGCCATATCCTTTATGGCTATTATCAGGGGGAGGGGGAAAGTAACTACTTTGAAATAGCCAGAGCATTCCATTCTTCTTATGTGCTAGAGATAAAAATCACTAAAACAGAAATGAAGAAGGCCTTTAAAGGGTTCATTAGAAGACTGGACATGGCTGAGGAAAAAATCTCTGAGCATGAGGTTATGCCAATGAAAACATTCAAAACTGAAATGCAAATAGAAAAAAGATGGGGAAAAAAGAATAAGATATCCAAGAACTGTGGCATAACTATAAACGGTGCATCATATGTTTAATGGGAATATGTGAGGGAAAAGAGAGAAAGGAGCAAAAGAAATATTTGAAGAAATAATGACTAAGAAATTTCCTTAAAAAATGGCACCCACCAAACCACAGATTCAAGATCAGAACCCAATAAAGAGGATAAATGCCAAAAAAATACTATACTTAGGCATATCATATTCAAACTGCAGGAAAATCAAAGATAAAAAATCCAGGGGAGTTCCCTGATGGTGTAGTGGCTTAAGGCTTCGGTGTTGGCACTGTCAGCACTGCGGCCTGGGTTCGATTCCCAGTCAGGGAGCTACCCACATACCAAAAAAAAGCAAAAAAAAATAATAATAATAAAATAAAAAATAAAAATAAAAATAAAAAAATCCTGAAGCTAGCAGGGGTGAGGGGAACACCTGACCTGTAGAGGAACAAAGATAAGATTGTATTCAACTTCTCCTCGGAAGCCATGCAAACAAGAAGAGAGCAGAGTGAAATACTTAAAGTGTTCAGAGAAGAAAATTCACCAACCTAGAATTTTCTACCCTGCAAAATTATTTTTCAAAATGAAGAAAAAATAATTTGTCAGACAAACAAAACTGAGAAAATTTATTACCAGTAGATGTGCCATGCAGAGAGAAAGAAAATGATATAGGTCAGAAACTCAGATTTCCAAAAAGGAAAGAAGATCACCAAAGAAGGAATAAATGAGGATAAAATAAAAATTTTAATTTTTATTCTTAATTGATATAACAAATAATAACTTTAAAAATAATAATAGCAACAATGCATTGGATGATTATAACTTATGTATAAGTGAAATGAATGCCAGCAATGATGCAATAAATACTAGAGAGGAAGTGAGAATATTTTGATAGTAAAACATACCTGAACTATCAATGAAATGGTATCTGTTATTTGAAAGATATCTGATAAAAGATTGTTATCTATAATATACAAAAAACTCTTAAATCTGAACAACTCAATTAAAAAATGGTCAAAAGATCTCAACGGACACTTCATCTAAAAAGATATGCAGATGGCAAATAAGCATATGAAAAGAAGCTCCATATCACATGTCATTAGGGAAATGCAAATTAAAACAACAAGAAAACACCACTACACACCCACTATAATGGTCATAATCTAAAAGACTGAAAACACCAAATGTTGGCAAGAATGTGGAGCTACAGAGATTCTCATACTTCTGGTATGGCAAAATGGTATAGCCACTTTGAAAGACTGTTGGTTTTTTGTAAAACTGAACACATTCTTGCCATATGATCAAACTATCCCTCTTATGCACCCAAATGAGTGGAGAATTTAAGTTTATAGGAAAATCTGAGCATGGATATTTATAGCAGATTTATTCATAATTGCCAAAACTTGGAAGCAGCCAAGATGTCACTTCAGTAGATGAAGGGATAAATAAACTGTGGTACATTCATACAGCAGAATATTATTCAGTATTAAAAGGAAAGGAGCTATCAAGTCATGAAAATACATGGAGGAACACTTAAGTGCATATTACTTAGTGAAGGCACCAATCCAGAAAAGCTACGTACTGCCTAACTCCAACTATATGACATTCTGAAAAAGGCAAAACTATGGAGACAGGAAAAAGAGCAGTGGTTGCCAGGGTTTGGAAGGAGAAAAGGATGATTAGGCAGAACACAGGACATTTATAGGACAGTGAAAGATTTCTGTTTGATACCATACTGGTAAATACATGTCATTAAACATTTGTCAAAACTCACAGGATGGTCAACACCAAGAGTGAACACTAATGTAAACGACGGACTTTGTGTGATATGTTAATGTAAGTTCATCAATTTAGCAAACTACTCTGGTGTGGGCTGTTGATAGCAAAAGAGAATGTGCATGTGTGTGGGTGGCAGACAGCATAGGGTAACTGCTCTTTCAGTTTAATTTTACTTTGAACTTAAAACTACTCTAAAAAGTAGTCTATGTAAAAAAAAAAAATAGCATATATCTATGTATGCTGCCACAAGATTTTTCTTATGTTTAGCTGAGTAGAGCAGTTATTGTTTTTATCTGTTTATTTATGTCTTACTAGCTTCCCCTTCCTGGTTTTTTGACTAAAGAGATCAGGTTGTTTTTGAAGCTTGTTATTATCTGTTCTGATGGCATTTCTGGGTTGCTGGTTGCTGACTCTTCAATTCCACATTCGGGATATATGATGCAAAAGAAAACCCAGAAAACGGAGCCCAAGCTCTCTATTGTGTCTGCTTTCTTTTGTCCATCTTTTAGAGTCCTCTCACATTTGTATGTGTGCATGAGTTTTCCTTTGTGCTTCAAAAATAAATAATTAAAAAATTTCCATGTACTAACAAAATGCAGTTTTAAAGTAAAAATATTATATAAAATGTATAAAACCAACAAAATGTAAGATAGTAAGGAATATCTCACCAAAATGGTGCAAAGCCTCCGTGGAAATAGAATAAAATAATTGGCACAGACATGAAAGGAGAATTAAATAGTTGAAGGAATAGATTATTTTCATTGATTGGATGTTTAAAAATAATGAAGATTTCTATTATTCTAAAACTGATTATCCCCTTTATCCCTCCTAAAAATAGAAGATTTTTCTATCCTATGCTTAAAAAAAGATATCTTAAAACACAAAGTTGACTAACATAAATGTAAAAGTTGATCAACTCAACCTCATTAAGATTTGGTAATTATCTACTATTAATAATAAAACAGATGATAATACAAATCAGAAAACATATTGTAAAGCTTGTAATAACAAAGATCCAATATCTACCATATGTAAAATTCCCCCCCAAAAAGACAAAACATTAAATTTAGTTAATTGACAAGTGTTTAAGAGACCATGGGAGCAGTTAGGATTTTCTGGAGGTAGATTTGGAGACAGAGTTTAATATTCAGGGTGTTTTTAAAGAAAAGAAGGGGAAAAAGCAAGATCAGAAAATGGAAAAAGTCAACCTGTGAAGCATCCTAAGAAGACAGTCTCCATAGACACTACATAGTACTCTGCAGTTAAAATGGCCCGTCAGAGGTGGCCTGCATTACTAGGAGGAAATGCCCTGACTTTTACATCTTTACCCAAAGGAATAAGTCACCAAATGTGGGCCCTCGCATGAAGCAGTGTGATCATGCTAAAAAATCTCTGAAGTTGAACCAGTACCTGAAGGCATCACAGTTGAAGTTTCTGGTTACGTGCAGTCAGCCCTGCCAGCAGCTAGGCCAATGAGTTCTTCTTTGAAGGAGTCTCTGAAAGGGCTTCTCTGTGTCCACAACAAATGTGAATTCTCATGTACCACGGGAGTTGTCTGTTGGTATAACCACTTTGAATTACAATTTGAAATTATTCAGTAAAGCTGTAGATATACCATAATTTCCCTTTCAGGTACACTTGGTTCTCAAACTTTATAGTGAGTCAGAATCAACCAGAAATCCTGTTAAACCAGATTGCTGGGTCCCAAATTTAGAATTTGTGATCACTTACATCTGAGGTAGAACTCAAGAATATGCTTTTCTAACAAGTTCCTGGGTAATGCTGTTGGTGCTCGTCCTGGGATGACACTTTGAAGTCTACTGCTCTGTACAAAATTTGTACCAGTGCTGTGTAACCTCCCTTCAGCCCCTGCAAAAAACTCACACATACACATACATATGTACCTCTCAGTATGGTTTTTAAAAGCTGCAAATGGCACAGAATAAATATATAAATGCTAGTGTAATCATACACTGGAATTCTATACAGTAGTAAAAATGAAATAAATACAGCTACATGCAACAACAGATACATTTTAAAACGTTGAAAAAAATCTAAATTCTATTAGTAAGGGATGCATATTAGGGGGTAAATTAAGGAATAAATTCTTAAGACGCAAAGATGTTATCACAAATTTCACAATGTTGGTTAATTCAGGATGGAGGAAGGGATTTATGTTGAAGGTGTTCATAGGAGATTTCTGATATTCTATTATTCTATTAACGAATATTATATTTCTTGACTTGTGTGATAGTATATAGGGGTTCACATTATAATTATTCATTAAATTACATATATCTATTTTGTATGCTTTTTATGAATTATATATCTCATAATAAAATAGAAATAGAATAAATGAACAGCATAGCAAATTTCTATTATATAATGAGACTTCTATTAATCTTCTATGAAGATTAACTCCAATATAAAAGAACTGTTACCTCCTATGGCAACTATTCGGAATCTCATTAAGTTTACAACAGTTACTTCTCATGGAAATTGCTTCCATCCCCTGAAGAGAATGTTAACTCCAGTCAGGTATTTTATGAATCCATGAGAACTTGTCCTGCTTTCAAAAGTACTTCGGAAGCAGATAGAACTGTTACAAGGCTGTATAAATTCTCACAGCACTCCATCCCCTTAGGAATTCAGCATTAGATAAAGTAGACTGATATGTTCCTTGGTTGTTTCAAAATAATTTCAAGTAATTGTCATTAAAATCACTAAAACAAACCACCCATTTTAATTTAGTAAAGGTAAAAGGTGTTTAATTTTAAAGAATTTCCTGTGGAAGGACTACTGGCCACTGTTAGCCATGATAGTTGAGAGTCCATGTGTTTTCACCATTTTTCTTCTTTTCTTTTCTTCCTCTTCTACTTTTCCTTGTTCATCTTCCTCCTCCTTCTCCTATTCTTCCTCCTCCTCTTTTTCTGTTTAAATGTCATAACTCAATCTATTATTCATTCAGAACCATGATTATTACTGTTATATGATCAAGTATGGAAAAAACTATATGTATAAAGGATATAATGCTGTAAAAGAGAAACCCAACAAATTAACATAACCCCTGAGAATGAAAGGAAGTCATTAATCTAAAATAAATGAATGCATATTAACTTATGAGCATTTTGCAACTTTGTAAGAGCTAATATTTTTCTCCAGCACATCATGAATAAATACTTGTCAAATCTATTACAATAAGTGCAAACAAACCCTAGCATTTGGACTCTTCTTTAGAAAGATTATCAACAACATGTAAATCATGTTCTGCATTTCACTGATTGGATAAAATTGTGAGAATGGGAAAGCTAGAGGTATTTATTTACTTATTCCTGACAAGACCACATGCTTCATGTTGAACTGCTTCTCACAGGAATTGCCGCTGGCTGTCACATTCATTTGGATCTCTTTGCAAGACAAAAAAGCTAGACTCCATTAAAGTATCATTTGCAATGAATTTACATCTTTCCTCAGGGATAAATCTAACCATTAGACATTATGCAAGAAGACAGCCTTTTATAAAAGACTACTGTTCTCCAGTTCCAAGGTGCATTCAAAAATAGCCCAGGATAAAATAGAAATATTTGACAGAAAATGTGAGATAAATTAACTTTCACATGATCTTGAAAAGCCATTTCCAAATTCCAGTTAAAATCCTAAGGATGTCTATGAAATTTAGAAGATAATCTAAAGGCTATTTTATGTTTATAGTGTTTGTATTCTTTACACAAGAAACCTGACATTCTAGCATCAAACAGAAATTAAGAATAGCTTGAAAGTATAAGAATCTATCAAAAGTCCTATGTTCAAAATCAAGTTCATAGCTTTATATAAATATGTGTACTATAACAATTTGGGAATTGCAAGCAGCACTTTTTTATATGGAAGGCAATTCTGGTGTAAGTAACGCTGATGTTGACACCTTCTAAAGATATCTTAGAATGATATTATCTAGTGGGCAGTCATGACATATAGAAGTGAGCAAAATATCACTGAAGTTGGTGTATTTATATAAAAAATAATCTGTATGTCCTTTTAACGTTTAGCATATTGTGAATATGAGTATATGAATCTCATATCATATTTTAGGTAGAGGATTATATAAGTACAGATATATCTTCTTAAAAGTTTAGTTGCTGACCATTACTAAAATAGAAACTTCCAAAGATTAAAAAATAAGTATTATAAAATATGATTAATTTTACAAATATTTGAAATGATATGATATATGATAAATACAAAATAATGTGGTCAAATTCATACTAAATTAATACCAAATGTATCAGTGAATTGCATAGTTAACAAGACTCAGTTTAAACAAAAAAGCAGAAACTTAGTTTGAAAGAATGAAATTTAAAAGAGCATAAGAGATAGAAAGTAAATGAATGAACAAAGATATAGTCTGATATATGTGAGGGTATACATATACACATTTATGTATTTGTATGCATGCATAAGTAATTTATAAAATCCATTTTCTTTATAAAGTACATTATATTGAGTGATCAGCTAAAGCATACCACATAGATAATTAAAGAAAAAATTAAAGTTTAAAGTCTTTCATTATTCTAGCAATCTGAGAAAACTTAAGTAATATACCTCTAATGAATGTTGGTAATGAGAAGCAAAACTAATAGGAAGTAAAGGATTTTTACACTTTTACAGTTTTTTATGAATTATTCTATTAAAAAATAAAAAAATAATAACAGAATGTGTGACATTGTAGGTGAACCATAGAATAGTGGCATCTAACCCCACCCCACCCCAAAAATAAGAATAAACTTTGGGACTTTCATTCCTGCACTTTCAGGGCAGATTAAATTTAAAAGTCAGTAATATAATTATTTCTCTTACAGGAAGTGGAGACGTAAATTCAATGATATAAGTAAAAGCAAAATTCTAAAGCACCATCATGGGCCCTTTTGTTACAGGAGTGTGAAGTAGATGCACCTGCAGTTTTCTTGGCATAAACTATTACCAGTTCATTAGTCTGAAAATACATGCTGCAAAATTAGAAGTTAGGAGTTAGGTTTAGTAATGTGAATTGAGTGCATCATTAGCAGTGTTAAAGCTTTTTTATTATTTTAAATTTAAAAACGGAACTACAGTCCAGAGTCCCTAATGGTTTTAGGGACATTGGCCTGAGGAGCCATGAGGCCTTGTTATTCCAGCGTTTATTCCTGTGAGATTATCAGGCCAGAATCATGCAAGAAGAGTCATGTAGAAAACGCAAGCTTTTCACCTCACATTTGAAACAAGACTATGTTCTAACAAGACTATGTTTTAACTAGTTTTTTAAAAATTTTATTTATTTATTTACTTATTACGTGGGTAGCTCCCTGGCTGGGAATCAAACCCAGGCCGCAGCATTAACAGCACTGAAGCCTTAGCCACTACACCACCAGGGAACCCTTAACTGGTTTTTTTGTAATAGTTTGTTCTTAGCTGGATTCTTAGAATCTAACATGTTGTGATATTTATGCTTAAATAAGTCAGACTCCGAGAACAGCACTGGAACATGGGGGTCAAATTCATGCTCTGATAAGACAGTCTGCTTTCCTTTAAAACATTGAATACTTCTGTTATAAATTATCCTTGGGAAGAAAATGACAAGCTAGTGACCGAGTTTTGAAAATTGGAACCTCAACATTTGTTGCGTCCTGCACAACACAGGCTGGGGATGAACGAGAAGGGCGACGCAAGGTGAGTAAACACAGCAGCCAAAAATAAGTTTCAAGTGGGGCCAAGGGGATCCAGTCTCAAGGACTGAAAAAAGCCCTGAATCGGGCCACCACGTAGCTTTTATTGGTAAGCATACAAGGCATGTAAGGAGTATATGGAGAAGTCTGAGATGATCACACCTTAAGGCTGTTCCCAAAAGTCCCGATTGTGTTCCAGCACGTATTATGCCTTTACATATACATATATATCCCCAAGGCAAGGTGTCATTGTTATTGTATAAACATACATTAACAGAGGGAATGGTTGAACTCATCCTATCAAATCTCAGGCTAAACTGTAGTGGGAAGCAAGTCAGCCAGCGGGCAAGGGATTAAACCTCAGAGAGGGTGAGGGGCTGTGCCTCACCTCTGTAGAGCCCAAGCTCTCTCCTGTTGGCCCCTATGTGACTGTGCCTGTCTTAGGTTGTTCCTCCCTTGAGGAATCTTACCCGGCATTGACTAACCAGCCATCCTCTGGGTTCATACAGGGTGACAGGAGATATTCTGTGCTCCTGTGGCCTCCACGCTTAGCTCCTGCCTTAGGAAGTCATGGGGAATGTGTGAGGGGACAGACAGACTGGCAGTTGTAATGCAACAAGCATTGAGGGTAAGAATTTATCTAAAGACTCTATTGTATGGGTTAAGTGGACCCATTGTTTATAAGAAAATACATAGGGATCATGGGAAATTTTGGAGGAAGTGAATTCTAACATCAATACTGTACTTGGTCTTCTCTGTTGCACATTTGTTTTTCTAACCCCAAATATGCATTTTACTCCATTGAACCACATATTTTCAGTGGCCCTACAAAATTGTATTTACAACAGAATATTGCATAATTTGGAATAAAATGTTTGAATTAATAGCCCAATATAAATTAGCACAGGTGAGGAAAAGTACCACAGGAGAAGAGGGATTATTTGCACTTTAAAGAAACCATATTTTAGGACTCTCAATCGTATCAAACTTATATCTAAAATCATGAGGAGTTTAAATCTTTTAACCTACTTGTCTGGCCAGGGATTACTGGCAGAATACGTTTTTCTCTTTAATTTTAAATTTCCCAATTAACTTTACTTGCCCAGAATGAACAATCAATATTGTCCTGAAATTTTGATGCATATTGTGAGGAGTGATACAGCAAAATTGCTAGAATTTTATTTTTATGTAGTGATCATTTACTTAATAATTGATCAATTTTATTATGAAGTATCTGCCAGTTTCTATTCTCCTTTTTTTCTGAGACCATTTGTAAGATGCAATAAATTTCCTGGAGAAAAAGGGCAAGAAATGTATACCCCAACAGCCAAATTCATCTATCTAGTCAACATTTCATTTATTATGGGTTATTTGAAGCTGAAATCTTGCTTCTGGATTCAGACATCTGATATGTAATTATGGAGTCAGAGGCATTGCTCATTCAGTTCATAGTAGTTAATACTGCTACACATATCTAGATAAATGATTACTTTAAAATGTTATTAAGAGAATGAATTGAAGCTGAAAATGTAGGAAAGTCAAGGTCTGACAGTTTCTAAAGAGAAATTATTTATTCACGAAAACAGTGATCTTTCACTCAGGTTAATGCTAGGAGATGACTACTAGGTTTCAGAAAATTCAGCAGAAGGCATAGTTTACAAGTTTTAAATTCCTGTTTAAAAACTTTCTCAATAGTAATTTAGTGTGTATTTTATAATGTATTTTAAATTTTATTTTCAAGTTTATTTTTGCTGGCGTGTAGAAATATAATTGATTCTTATATGTAGTCCTTGATCCAGCAACCCTCTTAAATTTACTTACAATTTTAATACTTTACACATACATGCTAAAAGTTATTGTACCAGCTAAGAACTGTGGCAAAATAATCAATATATTCAATAGCTAGAGATTAGAGTAGTCATCCTTGCTTTATTTTGGCACTCAGAAAGCTGTATAAATTAATTATTAATTATGTTGTTTACTGTAGGATTTCATGGATATCTATCTTTATCAAAGTAAGAAAATTTTCTAAGTTTGTTAAGAGTATTAATCATGAATGAACATTGAATTTCATCTGGTATTTTTCTGTATCTATTGACATACTATGTCCTTTTATATCTGTGTTTACTTAAAATCATAAATGAGATTGACTTTTCAAGTTTCTGCTATTTAGTTATTTATAAAATTTCATATAAAGATTATTCTCCAAATGACATGTTAGGAAATATTTCCTCTTTGGTATTTTCTAAAATAGTTTGAGTGAGAATGAAACTGTTATTTTTTAAACATTTCTATTTTAAAATTATTTTCCTTTAAAGTCTTTCTTATTCTAAATTGTTCCACTAGTGAATCTGCTTGTCTGGAATGGCCAAATTTAAATCAAGTGAGAAATAGAACAATGTGACAGATAAAAACAATTGCAGAATTATAAAGGATAAACCTGGATTAAGGGACTTGGCTTTAAATCTATACTCACTTCAGGGACTTGGTAAGAGTGTTTTTCACCTTACCGAGCACTACTCCTGTGCTCAGAAGTAGTATTTTTATTCACCAGGTCTTGTCATAGGTCATGTGAGAGTGCTGTAAAACAAACAGCCCCAAAGACGAGGTGGCTTGATTAACAGAGGGTTCATTTCTCTTCCTCATAAGTATGTGTGTTAGCTGAGTGGCTCTGCTTCAGGTTTCCAATCATAGATCTGTTCTACTTGCCTCTCATTCTAGGAATTGTGACTACCCAGAGTATGTTGTTTTCATGGCAGAAGTACAAGAAAAATAGAATCACATGATCCTTCCTAAAGCCTGTCACTTCTTTCCACGGTTCTACTGGTCAAAGCAAATACATAGCCAAACACAATATCAAAGACATGAGGATAAACGATGGCAAAGATCCTGAGGAAAAGAACAAATGTGAGTAATTATTATTATTATTTTTCCCAAAAGACTGCATGTGGAAAACCATAGACCTGCATCTATAGAACTAACAGCTAATAGAGAACCAACAGGCTGTGGTTACTAAGCAAGCAGGCAGAGCTGAGAGCAGCATACGGAAGAGTTGAAGACTCATTCTTAGGTTTATTTCCCAAACTGGTGAATCGAATATGTCAGTCTTCCTCCTCTAGGAGGGAATTAGTATGGGAGCATGTGGGAGGGTAGGAGCCTAACTTCAATGGATGACTATTATTAGCAAACCCAGTTAGCCTTTTTACATTTACTAACCTCCCACCTTACACCTTCTGTCCACTAATCCTTTTCTGTGAACTCACTTAAACACTTTCCCACCTTGTGTTTGAAGGGAGCTGAGTTAAATCTCCATCTCCTGTTGCAATAGTCTTGAATAAAGTCTGTCTTGCCTGTTTAACTCTGTCCAGTGCCATTTTTCTTTGACAGTGAGAAGGGTTACTTCTCTAACAGAAAGTCAGCAAATCTTAAAACAATTCTTCTGAGCGGTGTGTGTGTGTGTGTGTGTGTGTGTGTGTGTGTGTGTCTTCTTTTACTTAGTTGAATAACATTTTTAATAAACTGTTATTTTGCAATAATTTTAGATCTATAGAAAAGTTGCAAAGGTAGTGCAGAAGGTTTACACGTATTTCCAACTCCCCCAATACTGTCATCTCGTGTTACCCTGATACATTTATAGAAGCTAATAAATTAACATTTAGTACAATATTATTAATTCAACTTTATTTTTCATTCACTTTTCACTACTTGTGATGCTAATGTCCTTTCTCTCTTCCAGGATCCAATCTAGGATACCGTACACTTAGTTGACTCTCCTTACTCACTTCCAGACTGTAACTGGTTTACAGTCTTTCCTCATTTTTCATGACCTTGACAGTTTAGAGATGTATAGGTCATGCATTTTTTGGAATGTTCCTCAATTTGGGTTTTTCTGGTGTTTTTATCACAATTACACTGTTTTTTTTGTTGTTGTTGTTGTAAGACTGTTACACATAGGAAATGCCCTTTCCATCACAGTGATCAGAGGATATTTGCTGTCACCATGGCTCATCGCTGACTTGGTTAAGGTAGCATCCGCCAGGTATATTCACTGTAAAGGTATTGTTCTTTCTTTTTGTATTATTCTTGGGAAGTGAATCACTAAAGTTAAGCTGTAATTAAAGGTGGGGAGGTGAGGGATTAAGCTCCGTCTTCTAAAGGAGGGAGTATCTACCTATGCAACTTGAAATACTTCTGTAAGAAGGAATTGCCTGTTTTATTCCATTTCTTCACTTATTTAACCATTTCTTTATATGAGTACAGACTCATCAATATTTCCTCTGATTCCTTTCATTAAACCCTGCTGGGTGGTGAGAAAAGGGCACCTTCGAAGTGAAGATGCTGTGACTCTCTATGATGGTACTTAGGGAATTGCTCAAATGTAGATAAAAGACCCTCATGCTCCGTTCTGCTTTTGCAGCTGTGGAGTTGATGCTTAATATTATCACTTGCACTTTTACTTTTCTGTTTAAGAAACTTAAGAATAAAAACTTTAACAAAGCAACTGAAATATTCACTCGTCTCTGATTATGGCTTACTATCGTGATTGGGCCAGGCAAAGCCCCTTTGTAAGTTCTATAGATTCTCTGGAGTATTCAGAATAGCTCTTTCCATATGTGCATTTAGTTACTCATAAATCCTCGAAAAGAATATGTGTAGGTGGTATTTTAATGTGATTTATATCATTACTAATTATATAAATCATATGTTATAATTATTTAAATTAATAATTTTATTGCTGAACTAATTTGGATTTATGTATAGATGTGGCATATCTGTTTATATTTTTTAGTAATTAATGATTCCCCAGCTGAAAATTTCATGATCCTGTTTGTCCACTTTTTGTCCTAGTGTTTTATTTCTTGCTTTTTATCTTCGTTCCCTGTGTTTTCTCACTGAAGTGGAAGCTCCACAGTATTTCAGATATTAATCCCTTGTTAATTTGATACATTGTAAATGTATTTCTAAAAATGATTACAATTTATTAATTTGGATGATTATTCTGTTATAAATTGAAATCTTTAATATGAATGTATTCAATGGTATCAATTTTTATATTTTTAAATATTGTCTTTTTTCTCCTTTACTGCATTATTTTATTATCCAAAAAGGTGATACACAACCCCATATACTCATATTTTTAATGTGCTTTGTTTCACTTTTAGTTGAAAATTTTTAATTTCAAGAAAATTTATGAATTTTTGGTGCTACTATGTATACATTTTACATTTCTTTTCATATTTCTTAATTGTTTACTGCTGGTATATATGAAAGCCGAGTGTTTGGCATTGAAATTGCTGAAATTTCCTCTATTATATTAAACTTTTTTCTATTACAATACATGTTTTCTAGTATAATTATATTATTTGTAAATAATGAAACTATTTCCATTTCACTGTTTCCATATTCATTTTTATTTCTCATCTTAATATATTGGTCAGGACATCTGGACCTGCCAAACAGTAGCAGTGATGAAAGGCTTCTTCGTGCTTTTTCTGTAGAAGGATTGCTTGCAATTTCTCTATTAAATATATTTCTTATGGGCTAGTTTTACATACAACTTCTAAGGATTTTAAAAACATTTTTAAATAGCTTTTTAAAAATAGATATTTTATCTTATCTAGCAATTTCTAGCATCTGTCAAAATAATCTGATAATACTTTCTTTAGGTCATCAAGGTGAAGATACATTTTTAAATATTGTTGGAATAAGTTTAAGGTTTATGAATTGTCTTATGCATATATTCTATATATTTTAATAATTTTATCCAAATGGTCTATTATTCTATGTACAGGTGCATTAAAATTTGTGACTTGAAATGTTTATTCTTATAGTTTTCTTTGAACTGGTGTCACTTAATGGTATAGATTTTTTTCATGTAATACTGCTGGTATTCCTTAAGCATCTTGTCATTTTTCTCCCTTAAATGTCTATTTTCAGAGACTATGAACAATTTTGGCTAGGAATGGATAGCAGCTGTAGGGATAGGTTGCAGTTGGGAAGAGAGGACTTGCAGGGATCGGAAATGCTAACATGTCATTTTTACTGGCCCTCTTCCACAACCTCCCAAGAATCTGGTGTGAGTCTGCTTTCATGATAGACGAGTATATAAAAAATTGGGGGAGGCAAAAATGTCACAAGATAATGTATAAATTTTTCCCAAATCTGTGCTTACTGACACTGCACTAAGCTGTCATTTTCATTTAAAAATGGACTCTTCTAGGATTTCTCACAGTGTTTTCTTTTAGTCATGATTCCAATCAAGATCCTTCTCGCTCCTGTTGAGACTCAGAGTAGGAAGCAAATAGCCATGCTAGTTTCTCATCTTGTCAGGAATTGTTAACCAAGTCTGTATAATTTTAACAATAGCCCAGATGATTCTGATTTGAAGACCATTGTTTTAAAGTGGTTCTCTAAAATACCCATGATTTCATCTCGGCTTTAAACAAAACCTGAAAATAAATAGAATTAAGGAGGAATTGGTAAACAGATGTTATTTACCATTAATTCAGATGCAATGAATATATGAAAATTTGTTAAAAATACAGTTTCCAAAACCCATCCAAATCTATTGAATTTGACATTTTAAAGTAAGGATGGTAAGTTTAATTTTAACATTATTACTAATGATTCAATCAAGTTTAAGAACTATAGTTCTAGGATCTAAGTGCTGGAAATGATTTGATAGTTATATAAAAATGAATTCTTAGTTTGATTTGTATTCTGATCTTATAGAAAATCACTCCACATCTAAATGAATGTGATTTGACAGGAAAAACTTTAAAAAGAGCTGCATAAAAACTATTAAAACATGTATGAAAGACTTGATTAATATCCTATATGCCTACACACACTACAATTTAAAGTAAAAAATATTTTTATGATTTAATTTTATAAATTATAATCAATAATTGGAAGATGTAGAGAATTAAAGTATACAAATTGAAAGTATAGGTTGATTGATATATAAAGACATAGATATATATATCTGCTATATCTCAGTTTATCTTCTCTAATCACAAAAATATTACTGATGTTAATATGTACTTGTTTTAGAACTGTGAAAACTGTTACTTTATTTTGCAAAAAAGTTTTTTTCATAATTTTGCTTTAGGCGAAACAGCATTCATTACGATTGTATGCTTTTAAATCCTCTCATCTAATAGTATAAACTTTACTAGCAATTTCTAGGGGTAAAAAAAAAAAAGCCCTGGGAATTTTTCATGTTCACATATGCAAAATATGGATGGTAATTATGCTACTGACCTCATAAGGTTATTTTCAGACTCATATTAGTTAGCAGATATAAATATCTGAGAATATTTGCATTGAGATGCAAACACTAGGTATATAGACAATAACCTTGCAGCCACTCTGTATTCTATTTTGTGATTCTTTGTACATATTTGTTTCCTTGTTCTAGGAGATACTGAACTTGCTTAGATTCAAACTACAGACTTTTTGTTCCCTGCATTAGGTAGCCTCTAAAGTCTGCTTTGTTCTAATGAATTCTTGGGGCTTTTAATTGAACCTCCTCTCTCGTGCTGGAATAATTTGGTGGTCAGTCAGGGACTTGAGTAAATATCTTAGTCATATTTTGGGGTTGTCCTCTCTGGGCCTCTTTATCTCTAAAACCTCCAAATTTCCATCTATTCTGCCAGTTTATGGCTACCTTCTAAGATGTCAAGTCCATGAGGAATTACCACTTTAGTCTCTAAAGTGTGTTTTGCGTAAGCTTGGGAAAGGTACTCAATTTAAAAAGTGGGAAACTCACAGGTTTTGTGATGATAACTTCCTTTCTTATCTCTAAAAATTACATAATACTTAGAGTTACTAGGTAAAATTAAGAGGTGATACCACTAGGACCCTTGGACTCTTCCTTGTGTTTTCATAATTTAGCTGCCATTCCTGGATTTAGGCAGAATATATTGTTCATATTTTTGGTCTCATTCTAATATTTCCCTCAGAACATCAGTAAACCTGCAGCTTTTGTTACTGTTTTCTACCATCATAACCAGAAAGCCACAGGCCCACAATCTTAGCCCTTCTAAGTTGCAACTTTTCCAAAGTAAACTCTCCTTGGGCTTCTGCCTGTGCTTGACTGTATTCCAGTGCCTTTAAATAGTTGGTTGTTGAAAATAATTTATTTAGTTTTTATAATTATCTTTTGTGTGAGGGTTCATAGAACCATGTAACTCCACATCCATTCTTACTCACACTTGATATTTTCATTTTCCGAGCATTACTCATCAGTTTAACTTTAATAGAACTCTTTACTGTTTCATGCATACAAGTTTTTTCACATAGCAGATTCCCCAAAGTCAAAACTTATACATGTCTCTTTAAATTTATAGCACTAAGGAAAGTGCTTGCCTTGTAGTAGATTTTATAAAATGCATATTTATTGAATGATTAATTGTAAAGAGGATTTTTTTTTTTTTTGCATTTACGTATGGTTTTTCATTTTATGGCATTACATTTGGTTCTGCTTTTGTGTCCTATTGTTTTTGTATTACACTGTGTGATGTCAGAATCTATAGAAATAGACCACAATATGAGTCTCTGTTTGAATCACATTTCATCCTAAAGAACCTCCATTGGTCCATGAGATGCTCACTTTCATTTACAGCAACTGACAAAGTTAGAGAGCAATTAATGTCAAATTTAATTAGACTCTAAAACTTTCACTAAGTAATTATTCACAGGTTACAGTGAAAGGTACAATGAAACACTTCTTTTAGTGAAACACCTGCCTAAGTCAGGAAGACAAAGGCATGATAGCAAATAACAAAACTATCACCCAAATGAAGTAAGATTTAGAGGTAGTAAAGACATCAAAAAATTCCAAAATTGAAAAAGCAAATAATAATCTAGAGAAAAGAGATAACTGTAATGATGGAAAAAAAATAGTATTTATATTGTCAAAATCTGAAAATGATGCTTTACAAAGTACTTAACATGGTGTTTGGCACAGATTCATCACAAAAGTGTGTTTATGTTGTCTCTTATGTTAATTATAATGAAGGTATTGGTAGGAGTTTAAAGAACACAAAATGAAAAGTCACAGTGAACTGTAGCACAAAGAATAGAGTTAGAGAAGTTGAGAAAATAGAGGAAAATATAGCAGAAGAAATAGATATATTTTGGCCATAGTAAGAAGAGTAACATGTTAATAAATCAGTTTGGTATTTTGAGTTTCAAATGTTCTTATACTGGTGAGAATCAATCTTTAGTAAGACTAAGACTGGCTTGATGGTCTATAGGTGATGAAAAACATTGAAAAATTGAATAGTTCCTAGGTAATTAATGTTTTCTTGATTTTCTAAGTTAATGAGCTTGTCTGTTGCCACCCAAATCTTCTAATAAGTTTCTTCTATGGGCTTAGGTTAGAACATTTTTAATTTTAGTCATGGAGTGATTAAGTAAAGAATAATGCAAAATTTAGCCAGCAATAGGGTTTAGAATTACACTGTGTTCCTAGGTCATTCTGGTTATCAACATGGCAGAGAAAATGTAGTATAAGTATTTTCTAGCCTCTTTTTTTGTGTTAATCCAATTTGTAGGTTTGCGTTCTTTCCCTGAAACACATTCTATAATCTGTCTCTTTATCCAACTACCTTCTACTCTCCTTCCTCTAGGTATGGGGTTATATAATGAAATCTTAGCTTTCACTAAGTCTAATTATTTAGTTCAGTGGTTTGTCTCAACCATATAGGAATCATAAATAGCCTTTAAAAATTGTACCTTTTATAACATATATTATTAATTCCTCAATCTTTCTATTGTACTCAGTCACATTTATGGCATTAGACATTGTCCTGACAATGATTTGGCAGTTACTGAAATGTTCAGTTTATGTTTAGAGTTTAATTTCAAATTTTGCGTTTTGGTGTTATGTTTTGGGTTTTAGAGACATTTTCTTCAGCCATAAAATATAGCTTCACCCTAACATTATTAAGTTGAATCTGGGAAGTCAGTAATGCTTAATTTCCATTACAAGAAAAATTTGGGGACATAATTCAGAGGAAAATGGAGAGGTGAAGAAAATCTATGTTTAATAGGGAAATACAACATGGTGGAGTAGGTAAACACTGTGCCTACTTCGTTCCATGAACACATTAAAATTACAACTAAATTATTGAATAACCAACATGGAGAACCATTCTGAAGTCTACTTGAACAGAAGCTTTATAACTAAGGATACAAAAAAGAGGAAGCCACGGCGAGATGGTAGGAGGGATGCAGATGCAAAAAGAGCCAAACCTCCAGTGGTGGTAGAGAATCAGGAGGGACATCTCAGCCACAGAAGTTCCCCCGACAGGAGGGAGGAACCTCAGCCCCATACCAGACTCCCTAGCTCTGAGCAATGGTATAAGAAGAGGAGCCCAACAACATCTGGCTGTGAAAATAGGGGGGACTCCAACTGTCTGGTTGGAATGGAAAGCTCTGGGAAACCCAGGCATCCTCTTAACATGTCCACACAGACTTAGTCACTCACAAGTACTCACCCTGGGCTCTGGCAGAAAAATAGTGACTCAGGGCACATTGGAGGCAATATGGGGTGAGGGCGGGCTGAAGTGTGTGGTTTTGGAATGAGGGCTGGAGAATAATTGCCATTTTTTTCTGGGCACTCCGTTTTTTTCATCCAGCCTGTTGGTGGGCACCATCTTTCCTATGTTGCACCCCCTCCCTCAAGGCCAAATCTGAACCTGACTGGTCTATTGAACTTTACTTGCTATACCCTGCTGACTCTGGGACTCCACATCACCCAACTCCACCAAAGCCTAAGGCACTTTCTCCAGTGAGCAGCCAGTCCCACTTACATTGCAATCTTTCTTGGAAAACTATTTAAGTCCACAGACCCCAGGTTGGCAGCAACCAGCACTGGTGTGCCCTGAAACTTTTGCTAAGTAGCTTCAGGCACAGGACTGGCATCAAACCAGAATCTATAGGAGCACTAAAACAGGTGACCAGGGAGACAGTACCAGGGAGAGGTAGCATATCGACCTACTATAGAGAAACAAAGAGAGATAGGTATCCAAAATGAGGAAATAAAAAAAATATCTCTCAAATAAAAGAACAGCAAAAAAATTCCAAGAAAACTAAACAAGATGGAGGCAGGCAACCTATCAGATATAGAGCTCAAAATGATAATTTTAAGGGTGTTCAGGGAACTTAATGAGAACTTCAACAGAGAGATAGCAAGCATAAAGAAGGACATAGCAACCATAAAAAAGAACTAGTCAGAAATGAAGAATATTATAACTGAAAGTAAGAAGGGTTAGTACTAATGTTGATCAGGCTAAGTTTAAGACAGGTGTTCTTGGCAAGGTTTTATTCACTAAATATTTTATACACATTAAGCATTCTCTTTGGCTGCATATTTTAAGAGAGTTTTGACCACTCCTTAATAAGAAACCAAACTAGAAACTTAAAGTTTTAATTATAAATGACAGCACAAGCCAAAATTTAGTGTTGGCTCAATTCAATCTTTCCTCTATGTTTCCTGAGAAATTAGAATGTAAATAAATCTGTGACACAGGCAAATGATATGTTTAAATAGATTTCATAAATAAATCAATTGCTTTTCTTACATGTGGAATATTTGTTTTGTCTTTACATCTTTGAATAGCTTTCCGTACACTTTTGTATTATAATGTAGTGTATATTAGAAGAGCTTCTTATTTTCTGATTTTTAGAGTAACACTGGGAATCTTATTATTCTCCTGAACTTATCCAACAGCACATTTCTTGGAGGTACACTTAGAGTTAAATCCCATTCTTCCGTTTCTTTTAAAATATCTGCTAACAGACGTTTATTTATTCATTTATTTATTATCATTGTCACAGATATTTTTTTGGGAGGAGGGGATTTGGTCAATGAGACATCTTAGGGCACCAAGCATGTTGACAGTAAAAGTAATAGCTTTACGAAAGCAGTAACCTGTAGCCACATATTGCTCTTCTGAAAAATGGAAGAATTGGTTCAGGGCACATCTTTTTATTGAGCCACCACCATCTATGATGGAAGATATAGGTGAGAAAAGAACATTTCTAATCGAAGAACACTCAGATAAGCATGGTCAATTAATCTTTGCCTTTTGAAACTGAAGGCAAGAATTAACTTCTGTAAACTAGGCTGATGGCAAAGTTCAAATAAAACTTACATTATTAAGGTTCTTTGTGACTCTCCTTTTTCAGCCTGTACACATTACTTTGCACCTGTGTCAGCTCATGACTTAATAAGGTTGCTAGGGCCTGGTTGGTTACCAATGCTAACAAATGCTGAACAAAACCATTTATTATCTTGGCAGTGGCTATTATCTAAATCTGAATGGCCGGGTTGCATTTAGATGAGCTCATCTTAGCTTGCTCTTCTGGGAGTTTCACCTAATGCTACTGAGTGGGAAAGCTAAGTGTAAAGTGAAATCTGAGTAAATCCTGTCCTGCCTGCTTGCAGGCTTTGAATGTATAAAGGGATTAAAGTAGAGCAAAGAGCATTACCAGCTCCATAACTTGATCTAAATATATCTTATGCTTATGTCAGAACTAACCTTTGGGAACTGTTGATTCTTCAAAGATTGAATAATTCTTAAAATTTACACATTTCAGATCTAATGGGTTCTAGTTCACATTTCTCTGTTTCCATGCTGATATAAATTAATAGATACCTAATATGTTTCCTATACAGATCCTATGATTTTAATAATTATGATGGTTACAGTTTAATTACCATTTATATTTAGTTGATATAAATAACTACTAAAGTTAAGAATATGGAGAGGAAAAAAAAGGCACAATAATTTAAAATTATATATGTTATGAATCCTGAATTATGAAACTATTTTCCACTCTAAGGACACTGTATTTAACAACAAATAATGTGTAGAATATTTTGGGTAATAGAGAAAATGTTTTAAACTGATTACATCAAATAAGAAGTTTCACCATGGAAAAAAATGCTCAGCAGAGACTTTTGATGCTTTTGAATGAAAATACAGCCTCCAAGAAATGTTTGAGTAACAGATGTATGAAAATAGTGTACTGTGTTCTATAATTGCTATGAATAGAATCTACTTCAATAAGATCATCTTTATAATTACATAGTATTTTACTGACATATAATAGTGGAATGTTTAAATTCATGTCTAGTAATTAAAGTTTTTAGGAAATCAATACCACTGGCTCACTTACCTTTCAGTTTTCAATCAATTTTATTTTTACACAAGAATTACTATTTCAACAAAGGTAACTTCACATTAGTATTTTTTTCATGTTCAACATAATTTTGTTTTACTTGTAAATTTAAAGAGTGTTCAGGAAAGTGGAAGCGACAATTCTAGTATGTGATAAGCCCTGGTTAACATGGTACCACTCACTCGTAGATCTCAATTGAGGTTTTTATTTTCTTTTTTATTTTTTGGTTAATGTTTGTCAATTTCCAAGAGCAGGTTTTGAATAACAATGAATAGCTCATCCAGTTATTGATTTTAGGTGTTTTGTTAAAACATGTTTTGAGCAATAAGTGATTACTTTCACTAAATCATCTTTCAGACATATCTATTGAAACCTTTAATGAGAAGCTATACATAAAGATAAAATGATGTTTTTTAGCTGACAAAAATTTTTAAGATGGCTTACCATTTAGTCTTCTCTACTAAGGATAATATAAGCTCTTCCATGATAAATTACCTCACAAAAGAAAAGTGAAGTCCACATGTTTTCTGTTTTTTGTTTTTATTTTTCCCTTTTCACATTTCTGCCAGACACCTGTATAAAAGAAAGAATTCTGACAGCACACTTGATGTACATGTTTTTTGGAAACACTGGTCTCAACCTGATCAAAGATACTTTCCGAAACAAAATTCTGTAATGCATCTGTTTTCTGTTCGGCAGGAAGCATTTCTAGTATATTTCCCCCTACATGTAAAAGGAATAATAGAATTCTGTGAAATTATATGTTGCTCTATTTCTGTCTAACTCTTGCCTTGATTCTCAAAAAGTCCTTTCTTTTAAAGTAAACAACCTCATTTATTTCCTGACCCTGAAAATTTCTTATTGTTTGTAGTCAAAGAACACCATTAAAGTGCTTTTGCTGAGATCAAAAAGCTACTGGAAATCTTGACATAATTTATGCATTGTTTTATCTATTGAGAAATAATTGGTACTGCTTTTCATGTGACTGAAAATGTGAATGATTGGCATGTGGTACGTTTTTAATTGACATGGAGCAGGACTTCCAGGTCCCCTTCCAGGAAATGTGGTGACTTTGCAGCATTTGGTATCTCCTTAGCTGAGAATGTGGGATCTAAGTTATAAACTAAGTCAAAATATTTAGGGTAACTATAGTTATTAGCTAAATAACTCCAAAATAGGACCACTTGACTGACTTTTTCATTCAAATATTATTGAAGAAGTACTTTTAGTTAGATATTTTTGTTATCATTCAGAAAAATGAATAGCAATTTACTTTTACATACAAAATTATACTATAGAAACAAATAGTGTCATTACTTTATTTTCCATTCTGAATTGGAGACTATCTCATCTTACTTGCCAATGGGTATTAATCCCAAAAGGATATTGTCTAGTGGCTCAGTGGTTTATCTTATATCCTGTTATACTACAGAGTTTATAAATGATAGTTTCCATTTCTTCCCTGGAGAGAGTGTTATACACTCATCATCATTAAAAAGTCATCATCATTAAGGTTTTTGCTGATACTGTCCTAAATACTTGTTTTTGTTTTGTATATTAGGGTCCTGATACCTTAAATAATGTGATTTTATACTTGGTGTTTACACCTTTCAATACTGGTATTCATTCCATTCTCGAATTCTGGCTATAAGTTGCTTTCTAGCATTTAGCATATAGATTTTGTCTCTCTTGTGGTAGAAATAAATTCTAATGAAGATGCACTTGCTATTAAAGAGCATAGAACAGCCCTTGAGTAGCTGAATAAAGATCTAAGCTTTATTCCCTCTGCTAATTTACTGACTGACAGCTACTAAGCTAAAATGAAAGTCAGGGCAGATAAGTAAATTAAGAATGAAGTGGAACCTGACATTTAAACAATTGATACAAAAGAATGGGCAGGAAAAGGAACTTTGAAAGAAGAAATAAACTAAGTTGTTTCAATCCCTATTCTGTATAAACCTCTCTTTTTTATTTTCCCTAAATACAAACAGAGAGTTATATCTTTCTTATAATTAACCTCTCTCAGAAAGTCAACAAAATAAAATATTTAAAATACATTAAAAATCATTGCATCCCAATTTGTGATATTTTTAGGGTATCAATCGATCTTTCAAAAGACCAATTTGAAATTGATGAATTCTCATTCATCAAATTAGAATCTTCTGGCATTGTCAGAATAATGTAATTTAAGTAGAAGATGGACTAATTTGAAGAACTTACATTGCTAACTCTAAGGTGACCATGGATTCTAGTTTGCCTAGGACAATTCTGATATTTATGCTTTTAAAAAAGAAAACTAAGTCAGGAAAACCTGATTCAATACAAAGATATTGGGCTCAGTGAAATGGAACCCACATATTAATTGTCAAAGGATAACTCAAAGGATATTTGTTTAAAGCATGATATAATAGATAGATAGAAAAATAGAGATGATAAACAAATAGAGAGAGAGAAAGAGAGAGAGAGAGAGAAGCGAGGACAGAGGAGAGAGGGAAGAGAGAGATTGACTTTGGGTTATAGTCTCCGTGACCAAGGCAAGAGTGGGGCTTATAAAGGCAAAAGCCCAAAGGAAAAGCTAGTGGTGGGTTTAAACAGGACTGTCTTACTAGTTCAAAATTTGTTAGCTGTAGCAGAGCTCATGGCAGGCCAGTTGCTAAGTCGTATGTCCTTTTATTGAGGGAAGAATAGTACAATCACAAGTTCACCATCACACAGTTTTTCTCTGGAATGTTACCAGTTGTCTTAAAATAAAATGTTTTTTATTTATTCTGGGGGCCCTGACTGCTTGGTACCTTATACTGTTCAAGTTCAGGGCCAAACTGAGAATATGCACAATGATTCCCAATTTATTGTTTGAATCAGCATGCAGTACTGAGGTCTTGTCTTATCTTTTTCATAGATTTTTCATTTGTTTAGAATTTTAATTATTTTAATAGTCACATTAAAAGCCTCAAAGGGTTTTGCCTACGTCCACTTTTTAATTCCAACCTCTGCCATGGCTCCATTTGGAACCATGAGTAGTGAACAGAGTTTTCACTTTCTTAAATATGATAGAGCAAGAGACCAGCAAAACACAGCTCTCTTTACTCAACCATTTTTCTAAGGACACTCTAACAAACACCTTTGTTCTAAGGACAATACCCATAGTTTTTCAAGACCAGCAGCCATGAAATGCTAACCCACTCCTACACAGAAAGTCTTTAACACTTCAGCCCCTTGCTGCCCACTGGTTGTGATGTCCACCTGTGCTGTGGTCAGTGTGGCAATCTGTAAGATGCAGGAAGTTACCACAGAATGGGACCGAGAAGGGGGAGGCACAGATTGTCCCCGGTGCAGGCAATAAAGGGTGTACTGTACAATAATAAAGCCAACTGAAAATCAGTCTGTTTTTCTGCTCCAGTAATTCTAAACAATGGCAGTGATAAAATACTCCACCTTGCCAAGGCTGACCACTTCCACTGCTAAACCCTGTACCCTTTAGTGTGCCAATGGCTATGGCCTTTAGTCATTAGGAAGTGAAGGAGAACATGGGAATGATAACTTAGGGGTGCTAGAAATTCGTGTAGGAAATTGTGTCAGGGACCAAATAAAGAGTATTCTTAATATTTGTTTTATAGTGCTTTATGCACATGTTGTGTTGCAAGTCTAACTTTTTGTTTTGTTCTTGATAACTGTTTTCTGCACCGGTGAACTAAAAACAAAAATGCCTGTTTAATTAAAAAACACATGCTAAATTGTTCATTTTTCAAGGAAGTTGATTTCATCCACAACAGGGAACTTGGTGATATCACTGACTTAATAAAATCAGAAAAAATGAATCGGCTAAAGAAGCACCAGCATTTACTTTAAAAGTTAGTAGTTATTTTAAGAAGACTGGCTCTCCTCAAAGATGACGTCATCCATACGCAGCTGCAGAAAATACATTTCCAAAAGCATTCCATGAAACCAAACATTTCACTTAAATAAAATGAAGTTTCTAAATTATTTTTATTCATTTTCAAATATAAGTTTTCCTTTGCACATGACTGTTAATATATTGGTTTCATTTACAAAGCAGAATTTGCAAACGGATAAATTCCAGTTTTTATATTAAGTGATATTGGATTATTCAAAGAGAAAATTAGGTTAATTGCAGAAGTGGTTTGATTTCCTTTTTTTAATATTGAATTGATATAATTGAAATAAAGCTTTCAAAAATTTTTTTAAAAATGAAACATCAGAAATTACTGGAAAAGCTTTAGATGAAAAATTTTAATATTGAATATAAAATTATTTATTATAATAAAAATTAAAAACATGATAGGGCAAAGCTTGTGTTAAGAAAAGCCCTTAATTAAGACACCAAAGACAGAAATAATTTATCTTAGATTGTAGTACAAACTCAGTTTATAATTATATCCAAAAATAATGTGATATTCTAATGTCAAAATATAAACTGTAGTTGTATTTAAACACTGATGGTTATTGAAATGCAAATTGTTGTTACTAAGCTGATACTGAATGTTAAGCAGTACTTTAACCTGGTAGTTATTTCTTCTCTTTTTGTTCATTATTAATTGAATTTTAGAAATGTTCGAGCCTTTAAAAAATCAGTCTAAGTCTTCTATAATGGTACTGGGCTTTTTCACAGTAAGTCTTAAATTGTAGCTTCACAATATTCAGTATCAGTTTGAAATATTTAATTGTGTTCTTCAGATGGATCACTAAAAAAATCAGCATTTTAAGCTTTCTGTAAATTGTGATTATAGAAAACACTGCATGCAAGAGGAAGACACTTGAATCTACCACTACAAAGATCAGGGAGAAACTGAACAAATTAAAGGAGAATTTAGACATTCTATCAAATTTCAATTTGAAACTTTATAGGCACACTTTCGAATATCTTAATATATGGGAAAGTTCTTTAACAGAACTGCTAATTTATTTGAAGACAATTGAAAATGCTCCTTAAGGAAAGGATATTTGAATTGGGATAGGGGATCAAAATAGTAATATGTCACAGGATTCATATATTGCTATTATCTTCTATTATTTAGGGTATTTGGTTCAACTTAAAGATCATACTATACATACCTCATGTATTTGGAGATTCACATATATATACACACATGGATATCTGTACCTGCACATTCAGATAAACACGTCTATATGTGCATATGTATATTTGTGCATTTATCTACACATGACATTTATGTGTCATGCTGTGTGTGTGTGTGTGTGTGTGTGTGTATGTGTGTGTGTGTGACTGTGTAGTGAAATGTCTTCAAAAATAGAAAAACCCATCTTGTTCACTTGATCTAATTTCCATATAATCAGAATTATTACGGATTTGGAGAGACTCCATCATTGCCCATGTCCCAAGCTTTTCCCAAAGTCTGTTTTCCTAAATCTTCCAAATAAAAATATAATTAAGTATTCTGCTGTTACTTAAGTCAGACCCAGATAGGAACATTTAAAGAATATTTCTTTTTATATAACTCTGAGATCTATTTAGAATTCATTTGCACATGTTTATTAGGAAGCATATCATGAAAAAATTTTAAACTTCATGTTCGATTCTTCCACCATTCCCAAAACCAGTTATTTTGGTCTTCACGCTATGAGAAATCATCAGCTCTGTATTTATAATAACTGTGTTTGAAAAGTATCTTTCACAAGATTTTTATGTGTGTTCTTGTGGCACATATTTATGATATTTTTATTAACTTGCCTGTTTACAAACACTCAAATATGGTGATACTTAAATATTTCAGTTTCCTCTTGCAGTTATCAATTTTAGACTTAACAGATCTATGCATTAGTGATGAAAATACAAGAATATGTGTAAGTAAGCTTCACCCTTTTCCAACCAAAAGTATTTTCATTATATAAACAAAGGGTGATTTTGTTCTGTCCATGAAAAATTAGCAAATGAGCAAATTAACAAACAAAATGTCTTACCTCAGTACTTTTATTTGTTAAAAACTCCTAATCAAGTTTATTTTTAAAAATTTGAAGTTAGTCTATGGAATAATGAAGTGAAAATTAATGTACATCAGTGATAAGATTAACCAGATTTATTGATAAAAGCAATCTATGAAAAAATATTTGAGTCTTTCTATCATTCCATCGAAGTTATAAATAATTATAGACATATATTTGAGAGAGTTTGAATTCTCCAATTACTGACTTATTTACAACTTCAAACTTATCCAAAGCTGTCAAAAGCAAAATAGTCAATTGAATCCTATAACCTTTGATGTTCAAAAAGCAGAGATATTTTAGAAAGGTCTTAGAAACTGTTAATAAACATCTACCATGTGCCATGCACTATGCTAAATACTGAGAATATAAGCATACATATGAAACATCCCTTGTTGTGATCTAATTGATCAGCCTAGTTGAGAAAACATAGACATAAGCAAAAATGAGGAAAAGCATTAAAAATTAGACATAAATTTCTATCTTACAAAACAATCACACTTGTAGAAAATTCTTTCTGTTCCAGAAAAGACCAGGGCGCTCTGCATAGACAACCATCTTTGCATGATTGTATATGGAAGAAGGGGGTATAAACTGGAAAAGGTAATCCAAATAGCCCTTTAAAATATATTGAAGAAAAGAAGCCATTAAACCAGGCATTGTGCAGTGAAGAAAAGTTTCATTACTCAAGAGTCACAGTCTATAGCTTTTGTATTGTTTGTTTTTCTACTTCAGGTTCTTTTCTGTCTCTGCCATTACTTCCACTTATGTATGTACTTCACAGCTTCCACCTGTTTTACTTTGTATTTGGAAGAAGCTACACGGAGTGTGATTTAGGGACCAATTGAGAATTTTATGCACTTTAAGCATACTCTAATCACAAGTAACAATTTTTTTTTTTTTAGTACAATGAACATTTCTAAGCTGAAACAGCTACTAGGTGTGAAAAGCAAAGAAATACTTAGTGAAGTAATTTATTAGATCATGCTTTATAAAAAGTTAGTTTGCATTGTGCTTCAGAAAATGTAAATTGAATTGTATGTATTTTAAATTAAAGAATGCTTAATTAAACTTACAGAATGAGAGTCTTTATAAATTAGCACATGATGTTATTCATCTGTTTAGAAACTATTGCTGAGCTCTCAGTGTGCTTAATGGGTTATCCTGCTTAACTTTCCACATTAATATTATTAGCCAAGGAATGACTAAAATTAGACTCCTGATGGTCACTGAGGAATGAATATTTTGATCCTCATTAGCATAAGTTATCTTTACAACACTCGAAGCAAAGCATGAGTTATAATCAACTTAACTACATTCTACTTCTGTGTGTGAAACAAAAATAGCATTTAAGTCTCTCAAATTTAGGTGTAGTCACTGTATCTGTTATTTTATTCTAAGTAACACTGAAGTAATAAATAGCTGACTTGAAAGTGACAAAAATTAATGTCTGTTCTGGTACAATCAATTGTGGCTCTCCTTCTTGCATCTTTATTTCATTCACTTATTGAAGATGCTGCCCCTAACTGGGACATGCTCTCTCCTGAAAGACTGACATGTACACGAGGAGCGCACATGACTGCTTTCCACGCATAATTAATTAGGTAAAGTCAGTCACATTAGTGCACAAAATTTTAAGTCTCCAATGAGCTGTGGTCAGTAAGAAGCAGTAAACAGTTCAACATAGTGCATTCTATCTCAGGGGCAAAAAGAAGAAAATGCCTGTGTTGTCCTAGTGACTTTTGGTGGCCTTTCCAGTCTTCTTCATCAGGAAAAATTATTTTTTAACTAATTAAAATACCCTATGCATATCCACAATTTTTTTTCTGCCAGTGATTTACCCTAAAAATTCAATTTCTTTTTTCTTACTTCTCAGTAGCTTAGCATTTCTAAGAAAAATGGCATAGCTCTGTTTACAGTTTTCATAAATTTTATCTCAGCAAGACAGCACTTAGTGGGCATTGCTAGGAGCAAAGAAGTTAAGAGCCAGAGCTCTAAAGTTGGCATTGTTTTGGCTCCTTTATCTCCAATGTAGAACCTTTAGGACCTTGAGTATATTACCTCAGATCCTTCATCTGTAAATTCAGATATTATAGCATTTACTTCAAGTTGTAGTAAAGATTGAAATAACACGTGCCTAATGCTTGAAACAGTGCCTGGAAATAATGTCAGTTATAAGCCTGGCAATTAGTTTGTGTGTGTCATATTCCTTGCTCAATTAATTCATCCAGGATGTGTGTCATTTGCCATCTCTAATCTTATTTTTCTTTTTCTTCATATGTATTATATATATATATATATATATATATATATATATATGTGTGTGTGTGTGTGTGTGTGTGTGTGTGTGTGTGTGTATATATATATTTTTTATTTTATTTATTTTATTTTATTTTATTTTATTTTATTTATTTTGAAGTACTGTCTTGACCTTGCTTTGAGGCTCTGGCTAGAAGCTGGTCACTTCTTGAGCCGCTAATTTAGTCCACATTCTAACCACTTCTCTCAGCAGGCTCCCACACTCTCAACAGCTATACAATATCCCTGATTGCTCCTTTGCCAGGTACCAGACAACTCGAGGCATCCTCTTTACTCCAGAGCCTGAGAAATTATTCAAATTAGCAAAACTGCAGGGAACCATTGAAAGCTAACTAACCTCACCTCACCTGTCCTACATAAACTGCCCCTCACAATTCCAGCCTATGATTACCCTGTCCCCTGATTGTGTGACCCTGATGGGCACTGTTCTCTCATAAGGAGCTGTAAGTCACAAAGAGTTTTTCCTTAAATTTATTAGAGTGTCCATGTGTTGTGCCATTTCATCAAAAGAATCTTTAAATCTTGTAAAACAGTAAGTTCTTTCTTTACCTCAACAGAGTACGTTCTCTATACTGCATGCTAAATTGTGAACTGTCTAGCATGAACTTCGGTGAAGTCTCAGAGGAAAGGTATTTCTTTAGGAACACCTTTCTTCTAAGACTAATCTTACCACTGTGCTCTTGAGCATGTCATCTTTTGTCCCTTAAGGGATCTGATTTACTGGTTAGTATGTTCTTTCCTGGGTCTTGAGTCTGTCACACTCTAAAGTTACTTACAGTAAATGGCTTATTATACACTTCCATATTCAAAGAGAAGTCCCCGTTAATCATTGTGTCCTCTGACTAGTAACAACATATATCCATACTTCTCTAAAAAGCCAAGATCCTTCAAATAATATTCTTCATCAGCTATTTATTGCCTTTTCTTCTTCACTTCTACTTCTACCCATTATACTATTGTAATGCTCCCAGCACTGAATGTCTTGACAGATATTATCATACTCATCTGTGCTGCTAAGTTAATAGATATCTTTTTTCCCTGCAGAAATAGAACAATATGAAACACTTTTTGCTTGTTTGTTTACCTTTAAAAATTCTTCCTAGATTGCATTTCTGCCTTGTTCTCTTCCGGTACACCTTTTAACTTCCTGATATTTCTTTCTAAGATATCTTGTGTAAAATTAATCTCACACCATCCTTCACATTTGATTATACCCAGGATCTGATCTTCTCATTTCTCTGTATGTTTTCCTTAGGAAATTCATCGAATCTGAAGGCTTTAATTTCCACATATATGATGATTTGTCCCAAATTTCTGTTGGTCACTCGAGCCTCTTTGGTGGATTTTCCAATGAATGTGCAACAAGCAAATATATTTCAACGTGCTGAAGTTAAATGTAGTAAATTGTTCCCAAAGTCTCTTCCTTCTCACGTTTCTGTATTTAGAAAGTGGGATGACTTCACTCTCTCTCAGCCCACATCTCTCACGTGATAAAGCTTTATCAGCTCTACCTTATTCTCCTCTCCTGCTGTGCTTGTTCACTTCCCCATTTTCATCACCATTTGTTTTGGTTGAGGTCATCACATAATGTCAAATATTAATTAAGTTAATATCTCCTAATGGACCTCTCATCAAGGGAAAGAATTCAAACAGTGACATACTATCTGAAAGACTTTTCAAATTCATTTGTTTATTTGTTGTGACCTATTTATTTTTAATAATCACTTGACTTCATAATGCTTTCCTCAGGTTCCATGCCACCCACAAGACACGTTTTGAATGACTACTCCTGGGACTTTACATCTTTGTCATTGTTCTTACTGCCCTTTCTATTTTATTGACCAGCCTCCAGTACCTATTTGAAAATGTTTTATTTTTGTGCACTCAGAGAAAACATTGTAGACTTTTAAAGAAGTTCCCTGCTACAATTCTCCTAATTTAGAATGTGTTGCTCCTTTCTTTGAGCCTTTATTATATTCTCAATAGTCATAATACCTATGCTATATTACCAATCAAATTTCACCATATTACAGAAGTGGAATGAACACTAAATAAAGTAATGAGAAAACAAAACAAAATAAAATACTCTAATAACAAAACCAAGGGTTCTCCAAAGTATGTATCGTTGAGAGATATAGGAAGTAGTCAAAAAGAATAAAAAAGTAATGATATTTAATCCTTATCTTTCACCACATACAAAAAATAACTCAAAATGAGGCCACATAATTAATTAAATGCAAAATCTGAAAGTATGAAACTGTTAGAAAAAGAGCTCTCAGAATTGGTCTCAAATATGACACCAAAAGCATGGGCAACAAAGCAGATAAGCAGTAGGACTACACCAAAAAGTCATTGTAAAGAAAAGGAAACAACAGAGGAAAGACTATGAATGGAGTGGGAGAAAATATTTATAAACCTTCTATCTGATAAGGGGTTAATTCCCAATATATATAGGGAATTCATAAAATTCAATCACAAAAAAAAAAAAAAAAAAAAAAAAGTAGCCTGATTGAACATCAGGAAAAGGACTTAAATAGACATTTCTCCAAAGAAGAAATACAAATGGTCAAAAGAGATATGAAAAGGTACTCAACATCACTAATCATCAGGAAAACGTAAATCAAAACCACAATAAGATACCACATTAAAAAAAAGATATCATATTAGTATGGTCAGTATTATAAGAAAAGATAAGTGTTAGTGAGGTTCTGGGGGTTTGGAATCCTTATCTACTGCTGGTAGAAATGTAAAATGGCACTGGCCTTATGAAAAACAATATGGAGTTTATAAAAAATTAAATAGAGTACCATATGATCCAGCATTTTCACTTCTGAATATATATTTGAAGAAAATGAAATCACTCTCAGATATCTGCACTCTCATGTTCATTGAAGTATTATTCATAAAAGTTAAGATAGGGAAACAACCCAAATTTTTATTGATAAATGAATGGATTAAAGAAAATGTGGTATGTACATACAATGGAATATTATTAAGCCTATGAAAGAAGGCAATCCTACCATTTGTGACAATATGGATGTACCTTAAAGACATTATATATAAGTGAAATAAGTCAGCCACAGAAGGGTAAATACTACATAATATTTTTTATATGAGGCATCTAAAATAGTCAAAGGTATAGAAGTAGACAGCAGAATGGAGATTATCAGGATATGGGGGAGAGAAATATGGGGAGTTGTTCAATGGGTACAAAGGTGCAGCTATACAATACGAGTCAGTTCCAGAAATCTGGGGTAACAACAAGGTATTATGTACTTAAAAATTTGTTAAGAAGATAGATCTTATGGTACATGTTCTTATCACACACACAAAAAGGAAGAAATACAAGGAAACTTGTGGAGATGATGGATATGTTCATGACCTGGATTGCAGTGATTACGACATAAATATGTACATATGTCTAAACTCAGCAAGGTGAATACACTAATTATGTGCATCTTTTGTATACAATGATACCCCAGTAAAGCTGGGGGTAGAAAAGAACTTACCAAGAGGTTAAACCGTACATTATTTTCTTACTCCAAATCTGTGAACTTTAATCACCAACTATTAGGGATAATGAACTTGTCAGCAGCTATGGTTCATATTGTGAAGAGCATATCACTATCATAGTTAATAATAACCAATACCTAGAGCTATATAATTATAGTTGGTTAAGACTATAACATAAAAATATGAACCTTTACAGAAAGGAGTCTCTGAAATTAATAGAGGTAATATTAAAGAGATAGATCTTAATTAGCTGGATCTGAACTTATTCTTCCCATAAGAATTTTCATGTCCAGGAAGAGTAACTCATATATAATGATGCTTGATTAAGACTTTTTTTTCCCTGTGTAGGTGTATTGTACTCACAAGTCTGATATTCTGTAAGAAATTTCTAATTAAAATTTGATTTCAATTCATAGCTTACTTGCTAAGAAAGATTCCATTAATACATTAAGTGAGAGAGAAGATGGAACCCTTTGTAAGAACATAGATTTTAAAGTCAAAGTACTTGGTTAAACTCAAGCTTCACATACCACCAACTGTGGACTCTTGCGTTAGTTCCACAACCTTTCTGGGGAACACCTGAGTTTCAGTTAATAATGGTACCTTCCTCAAAAGATGACTAAATGAATTACTTACTGTAAATCCTTCAAAAAAACCCTATAACATATTTAGCACTCTATAAATAATTATTCATTAAAAAACACAGTATTCTTTTTGTGTTTTTTTGTTTATTTTTGTATACTAATCTAATTGTGTATGTGTGTGTGTGTATCCGTAAAATTTTTATTACATACCTTGCATTACAGTAGCTACTAGGGGACTTATTTTAAGTTTTCAATTCTTTATTAATTGGGAACTTGAACATTTTATAGTATAGTAACAACTGACCTAAAATCTCAAATACCTATATCAATAGCACTCCCCAAAGTGCATAATTTACATCTTGCAAACTCCAAAGCATATTAAGATATGTCATTATATATAATAGTATTATTGCTAAAGTTTTTTAATAAAGATTTCTGAGTCAAAGTGAATAGAATAGCACTAACACCAAAGTAATATAACATTATAAATATTAGGTAATTAGAGAAGGTCCAAGATTGCAGAATATGTAAATGTTATGCTACCACCTCCCAGGATCACATAAAATTACAATGAAATTATGAAACAACCTCAAGAATCATCTGCAGATAAGCTGAATTGAACCCTTATAAATAAGGATATGAAACAGAAACCACATTGAGACTAGTAGGAGGGGCAGAGACCCAATTTTGTCTGACTTCCAAGCCACAGGTAGTGGTTGAATACTGGGAAGGACACCTCAGTATAGTGGTCCCCCTGAAGTTTGAGGGGTTTCAGCCCCACTCAGGGTATTCCAGTCCAGGGGTCCTGTACTAGGAAGAGGAATTCCCACAACATTGGGCAGTAAAAATCAGGGAGGATTCCATTTATTCTTCTGGTGAGATGAAAAATGGCTGGAAACCAGATGTCCTCTTAAAGGGCCCACACATAGTCTCACTCATAGGCACTCACTCTGGGCTCAGTGGAGAAATGGTGACTTGAGAGGTGCCAGAAACACACAGGGAAGACTGAATTGTGTGGTTTCAAGGCGAGGGATAGAGGGACAGCCACCATTGTCTCTGTGTGGAGCCAGCCTCACATGTAACCCACAGGAGGGTGCTATCTTTTCCATGTTAAACCCACTCCAATGGAGCCAAATTTCGCTGGTCTGGTAAAATCCTCATTTCCACAACCATTTATGTGATTATTTGGGACCTTGCCAAGTTAGTATGTCATCACCTGAGGCACTGTCAGCTCCTGTGAGGCCAGTTCCACCCTGCAAGTTGTGGGAGGCTTGTAAAGCAGCAAACAGCTCACAGAGTCCTGGGAAACTTTCGCTGGCAGATGGTCAGTCACAGCTTGTGCTGGATTTACTCTTGGGTATCTGTGGGCCTGAGGTGAATAGTGGCTGGCCATGGTGTTCTCAGGGCATTTTGTGGAACAGCTCAGCAGAGGCACAAGAGCTGAATCTATGTTAACTTTGAAAATCACCAGCCACATCTTTTGACTCGCTGGGACCCTGACCGGCTTAGCTAGCACAGCATAGATGGAAACACTCTTGACTCCTGTGCAGCCAGCCCTGTCCCACAAGCTCTGTGAGGCTTATACAGCAGCAGATGGTTCACGGTGACCAGGGACCCTCTTCGTGATGGACTGTCAGCTCCAGCATGGGCTGCAGCCTCTCTCGGCTGTGGTATTCTTGGAGTGTTTTGCAAAGTAGCCACAGACTCAGAACTAACACAGGGACTGAATCTGCATTAACTTTTTGAAAACACTGGCCACTGACTTTCTTAGACTTCACCCTGCCAGTGACTTTCTTAGACTTCACCCTGTCCAGCTAGTGTGACATTGATGGGGGCAGTGTATCAGCTCCTGGAAGCTGGTCTTGCCTCACAAACTGCAGGAGGCTTATACAGCAGCAGAAAACCTGTGGACACCTGAGAATTTTTGGTGGAAGCCAGTGAGCCCCAGTTTGTGCTCTCACCTTTCTTGGACAGCTCCCAGGGTTCTGCAGACCTGTGGTAAATCACAGCTGGCCATGGTATTTTGGGGGTATTTTGTTTAGTAGCAACAGGCTCAGTATTAGTGCAAGAACTTAATCTACATTAACTTTGTGAAAGCCACTGACCACATCCTGTGAATCTCTGGGACTCTGTCCCAACCAACCCAGGTGACATCACTGGGGCATCATCAACACTAGGTCAATCAGACTGGCCCATGAATCCACAAAGTCTCTTTCAGGCACTGGATCCTATGGTCAGCTAGAAGGTGGAAAGAGATCTAGGGGACACTCTGGGCCTTTTGCTAAGATTCTACAGGCTTGATACTGGAGGCCATCAACTTTGGTTCACAGTAAGTCCACTCCCATGTGCTACCAGGTTCAATACAAGCAGCAACTAATTGCGTATAGCTCTGTAGCTCCTATCAGGTAGCCTCAGACTGGGCATTTGCAAGATTGAAATTGGCCTGCATGGGAGTCTATCCCCAGATGCATAAAAAAATAAAACAAGGCAAAACATAAAACACCCAGAGACCAGCGTGAGACCACACCAGAGCAACAGAGCACTTACTTGATTAGCCCTGCAAATGGCAAATCCAAAGGATGGTATCCACAGGCCAAGATCCCACTAGGGTAAATTTCCTTCTGAGGCGTCAGCCTCCCACAGCAGCTCATAGTCAAATTTCACTGACACTCAGCCTGATAGTCAATGTCACCCACCAATAGACCAAAAGCAATTAAGGCTCAACTACAATGAGAGAACACATACAACACATGCAAGTGACCTCCTAGAACATATGCACAGGTGATCAGAGGGACTGTACCACTGGACTACAGAGGACACATACTACATACAGCCACCTGGCAAAGACTGTGAGACATAAGAGATCTACTTAGATCTACTTAATACATAAAAGCAAACACAGGCTCTTGAGCCATTTTCTTGCTTGAACCCACTCCTACCTCTTAGGAGTGTACTTTCCCTTTTAATAAACTCTCTCTTTGTTTCACCTTATTTTGCTTTCAATAAACTGCTTCTTGGTTTCACCTCTAAGAAAAACAAAACAAAACAAAACAAAACAAAACAAAACACAAAGAGGCAGCCAGAATGAGGAAACAAAGAAACATATCCCAAATATAAGAACAAGAGAAAACTCCAGAAAAAAAAGAAACAACTAAATAAATGGAGGGAACCGACATACCAGAGACAGAGTTTAAAACACTGGTTATAAGACTGCTTAAGGAACTTAGTGTAAACTTTTACAAAAAAATAATGAACATAAAGAAGAACGTAGAAACCATAATAAAGAACAACCCAGAAATAAAGACTATAGCAATTAAAATAAAGAATACATTAATAGGAATCACAACAGATTAGATGAAGCAGAGGATTGAATCAGCAATTTAGAAGATAATGTAGTAGAAAACAAACAATTGGAACAACAAAGAGAAAAAATAGTGTAAGACAACTCTGGGACAATATAAAGCATAACAACATTTACATCTTGGCATTTCAGAAGGAGAAAAGAGGGAGCAAGGGATTGAGAATGTAGCAGAAGAAATAATGACTGAAAACTTTCCTGATTTGGCTACAAAAGTAGATACACATGCCCAAGAGGTACAGAGAGTCCCAAACAAGATGAATCCAAACAGGCCCACTCTAAGACACATTATAATTAAAACGGAAAATGTTAAAGACAATTCTAAAAGCAGCAAGACAACGACAACAGCTGGAATACTAGTCAGGTATAAGAAAAGATGAAATTTCTTTCTTATAGCTGAGTAATGAGATCATCATGTTAATCAAAATTAGCCATGCAGAAAAAAACCAAGAGCCATATAACTTCATTCGTGGAATATAATGGAATATAAAACTGAAAGCAAGAAAGAAACAAAAACTCATGGACACAGTCAACAGTTTAGTGGTTACCTGAGAGCAAAGGGGAAGGAAGCGGGAGAGGAGGGAGGGGAAAGGAGAGGATGGAGAGAGAGCCAAATACACGGTGATGGAAAGAGAACTGACTTTGGGTGCTGAACATGTAATGCAGCACATAGATAATGCACTGCAGAATGGTACACCTGGAACCTATGTAATTTTTGCTAACCAGTGTCACCCCAATAAATTTAATAATAAAAGAAAAGACAATAGTTACTTACAAGGGAACTCCCATAATATATCAGCTGATTTCCAAATAGAAAGTTTGCAGATCAGAAAGGAGTGATAGAAAATCACTGGTGAAAAGCAAGTTTCTACAACCAACACTACTCTGCCAAGCTAAGCTATCATTTAAGACTGAAGAAGAGATAAAGAGCTTCTTAGACAAAAGAAAGCTAAAGGAATTCATTACCACCAAGCCTGTATCACAAGAAATGTTAAAGAGCCTACTTTTAAAAGAGAAAGAGGAAAAATCAAACAAAAATTTACTAATATGAATAATAAAGTGGCAATAACTATATATTAATAATATAAATGTAATTAAATGCTCCAATCAAGAGACATAGGATAACTGAATAAATAAGAAAACAAGACCCATACTATTTTGTCTACAAGAGATTTTGTAAGACATACATTGACTGAAAATAAAGGGATGAAAAAATATATTTTATGCAAATGGAAACAAACAAACAAAAACTGGGGTAGCAATACATATATCAGACAAAAGAGACTTTAAAACAAAGACTATAGTAAGAGACAAAAATGTATATTGCACAATGAAGCAGGCATCAATCCAACAACAGGACATAACACTAGTAAACATTTATGTACCCAGCATAGGAGCATCTAAATATATAAAACAAATATTGACTGACATAAGGCAGAGATTGAAAGTAGCGCAATAATACTTGGGAGCTTTAACATTCCATGATACCAGTAGACAGATCTTCTAGACAGAAAATCAACATAGATACAGTAGCCATAAGTGATACATTAGACCAGATGAATCTAAGTGATATTTTTAAAGCATTTCACCCCAAAGCAGCAGAATATACATTTTTTCTCAAGTGCATATGAAATATTTTCCAAGATAGACCACATGTAAGGCCACAAAACAAGTTTTAATGAATTTTAGAAAACGAAAATTGTATGAAGTGTATTCTCTGACCAAAATAGTATCAGAGTAGAAATTAATTACAAACAAAACAAACAAACAAACAAACAAACAAACAAACAAAAAACACCAAAAAATAAAAAACAAAAAACTGAGAAAATAGGGGTCCATGATAGCAGATTAGGTAAACTATATGCCTACTGCATACCAGGATTAAACAAAATTACAAATAAATTATATAACTATTAGCCTTAAGAACCATCTGAAGAGTAAATGAACATAAATCCTCTAAGTAAGGATATAAAGAAGAGGCCACATCGAGAGTAGTAGAAGGGGTAGAGGCACAAAACTTACTGTTCTTAGACCCACAGATAGTGGTTGAACACTGAGAGGGATACCTTGGTGATGGAGGTTTCCCCTGAAGAGCCAGGGATCTCAGTCTCACACCGGGCTCCCCAGCCCAGGGGTCCTGTACCAGAAAGAGAAGTTCCCACTTCTCTTTCTGGCAGTGAAACTCAGAGAGGACTGTCTTCCCGTACTGGTGAAACGGAAGGCAGCTGGAAACCCATACACCTTCTTATAGAGCTGGCACACAGATTTGATCACTTGCAAACATTCACCTGGCTCTGGTGGAGGGGTAGTGGGTCAGGAAGCCCAGGGACATGTAAGGAAAGACTGAATTGTATGGCTCCAGTGTAGGGGCTGGAAATACAGGAGCCACTGTTTTCCTGGTGAAGTTACATGCATAACTTATAAAAGGGCACAATCTTTTCAGTGTTGAGGCCTCCTTCAAAAGGCCAACTCTGGGATCACATTGGTCTGGTGGAATCTGCATGTATGCATTGCCTTGGTAAAGCTCTGTAGCATTTTTTTGGCAACTTTTGGAGACCTGAAGTCCTGAGGTGGGTGGTGGCTGACCATAGTGTCCTCGGGGCATTTTTATCTGTTGGTTATGGGCCAGGCACCAAACAAGCCAAGAATGCATTGACTTTGTAGGAACAACTACCCACCCCTCAAAGCTCCCTGGAATTCCATCCTGACCACCTAGAGTTGTGTAGCCAGAGGCACTCCTGGCACCTGGGCAGTCAGCTCTGCCCAGAAATCTGAGAAACTTGCAATGGAAGAAGACTTGCAATAGCTTGGCAAGATTTTGATGGTGGACAATGGCCCAAAACCTGTGCCACAGTCACTCTTGGGCAGCTTTTGGGCATTTGCAAACCTGAGGCAAGTGGTGGCTGGCTGCAATGTTCTAAGATCATTTCATGAAGTGATCACAAGCCAGGCACTCCCTTGAGGCAAACAGTGGCTGACTGGGGTGTTCCCGAGTCCCATGTAAGGTGGTCACAGGTCAGGCACTGGTATAAGCACTGAATCTGCATTAACTATGTAAAAACCAGGAACTACATCTTGTGAGTCTGTGGGACTATGCCCCGTCTAGTTAGAGCTGTATGGCTCAGGACCCTCTGAACCCAGGTCAACTAGCTCAGCATGTATGCATAAGGAGAAAATTTCAATAGCTGGGCACTACAAGCAATAGGCTTGGGGGCCCAGGCCCTTTTGCTAAGCTGCCTCAGGACCAACCCTGGTTCAGACTAAGGTCTCTTCCACACACCTCCAAATAGAGCAAAAGCAGCATTGACCACATAGAGCTTTGTGGGTCCTATCAGGTAGATGTGGGCTGATAACAATTAAGGGTGCAATTGAACTGCATGAGAGCCCCTCTCAAGAGACACCAGAAACAACACATTTGGAGGCCACCTTTAGATCATATCAAATCACTACTAGATTAGCCCCAGAAGAGGCACACACAAAGGGTTGTCTCAAAAGGCCTCAGAGCTTCTGGGAGTAAATACCTCTCTGAGGGGGTCAGCCCCCACACAGCTGGTCATACACTGTGAGCAGAGCCAATCCTCACAATCAGTCAACCTGAGAGTCAATTCCACCCACTGACTCATCAAAAATAATAGAGACTCAACTACAACAGGAGATCACACACAACATATTAAAGGGACACTCCTGGAACACATGCCTAGAAGATCAGGAAGACTGTACCATTGGATCACACAGGACTTGTTGTACATAATACCATCCAGCAAAGTCTGAGAGACATAGGAGATCTACCTAACACATAAAAGCAATCACAGAGAGGCAGCTAAAATGAGGAAAAAAAGAAACACATCCCAAAATAGAACAGGAGAAACCTCCAGAAATAGAACTAAATTAAATGGAGGCAAACAACCTACCAGAAAATGTTTAAAATACAAATTATGAGAAAGCATAAGGAACTTAGTGAGAATTTCAATAAAGAGACAGCAAGCATAAAGAAAGAGATGGAAATTATAAAAACAACCAGGCTGAAATGAAGACTAAAATAATTGAAATAAAGACTAATGTAGAAGAAATCAATAGCACTGTAGAAGAAACAGAGAACTGAATCAGCTATTTAGAAGACAAGGTAACAGAAAATAACCAATTGGAACAATGACAACAAAAAAGAAGTAAAAAATATAAAGATAGCTTAAGAGACCTTTGGGACAACATCAAGTGTAACAACATTCACATTACAAGAATACCAGAAGCAAAAGAGAGAGAACAAAGAATTGAAAACTTATGTGAGGCAATAATGTTTAAAAACCTACCTAACCTGGCAAAGGAGATAGATATTCAAGTCCAGAAAGTACAGAGTCCCAAAGAGGAGCCCAAACAGACCCACACAAAAAGCTCATCATAATTAAAATGGTCCCCATTAATAAATGATTGAATAAAGAGAAGGTGATACATGTATATAATGGAATATTATTCTGCCATAAAAAATGAAATATTACCATTTGCAACAATATGAATGGACCTATAAGGTATCATGCTGTGTGAAATATGTCAGACTTAGAAAGACAAATAAAATATGACTTTACTCATGTGTAGAATATAAAGAACAAAATTAATGAACAAACAAAATAGAAACAGACCTATATGTAGCTATAGAGAACAAATTGATGGTTACTTGATGGGACAGGGGTTGAGGGGCTGGGTGAGAAAAGTGAATGAATTAATAAGTGCAAATTGATAATTATAGGAGAATCATGGGGAAGTAAAGTTCAGTTTGGGGAATATAGTTAATAGTATTATAAAACCTATGTATAATGAGTAATATACTTATCAGGGGAGTACTATATAAATTACATAAATGTCTAGCCACTGCTCTGTATACTTGAAAATAATGTAAAATAATACTGAATGTAAGTCAACTTTAATTTAAAAAGTAGTCATAGAGATGTGTTAGTGCAGCACGGGGAATATAGCAGATAATGTTCTAAGCTGTGTTGGGAAGGTCGTAGACTTGTTGGGGTCATCACTTTGTGAGTTATGTGAATATCTAACCCCTTCTGCATACCTAAACCAGATAAAAAAATATATAATGAGGTAATGAACTTCAAGTAACTAAGCTCTACTAACAAACTCAACTAACTAAACTAATTAAATATTTGAACATAAGCATTAGTTTAATAAAGTTTGCACTAGAAAACATTAAAAAAATTTTTCTCATATATCTTAAATATTTCCTTTTTTGGGGGGCAGGGGGGCCAGTTCCCTGGCTGGGAATCGAACACAGGCTGTGGCATTGAGAGCACTGAAGCCTAACCACTACACCACCAGGGAATCCTCTTAAATATTTCCAAAAGAATCTTTTGATAAATGCTCTCTTCTCTCTACTCTTTCAATACAGGATGCATATAAATGTATGTTTAAATAAAGATTGAGAAAATAATAAATAGATGCTTATACTTTGGGATAATAACAAAAAAACTCATTGTGTTTGAAATTGGACTATGTGAAGCAATTCTTTTTACCTTTAGATATGCCTTATTACTCTAATGGGCAGGGTTAGACTTTTTAGTAATTAAAGTATTGTGTATGTCATCCCAAATAAACTCTGCTTATTGCTGAATTTTTAAGTTGTAGCAAGAGCAAATCATTTATATTTAATATTTAAGAGATTTGTTCTAAACTCCTTTATTATATTACTCTTCATTCACAAGACTCATTCTAAGCAATTATGGTTAAAATTTTAATACTGTTATTTTCTAGAGTTTTTGCTCCATAAATAATATAGAGCTCATTAACAAAAAATATCTGTGAAAACACATTTTAAAAGAGAATAAGCCCATAATTGATCTCCAATAAAACACAACTAAATGCAGAAATTTTAAGAAGCTATTAGAAACATTTCAGCTGCATTGACTATGCTTAGCTAAATATTCTACTACACTTAGAAAAACTTTTTCCATCAGAGGAGTTAAAATTCATAGCTTAATTTATTATGTGTATTAGCTAAACTTTGGTGCCTGTCACTCCATGAAGAATAATATATACTTGTTTTTGTTTAACCACTATTGGTTATAATATCTTTATGCAAAATAAAAAGTGATTTTTTTAGGTAGCAGTCCCTCTTATCCTGATTAGAATTTATAGGCCTAGATTATGCAAAGATAGATACAGACATATGCTACTTTAGAAAGGTAAATATTTTTAAATTCAAATACAAATTAGAAAATTATAGAAGTTCTGAAAGTTCAGAGGAAGAATTCATAATTCTGTTGAAATAGCTCAAGGACAATTACATTATAAAATGGTAGACCTTAAAGAGCTGGGTCAATTAGACAGCTAAAAATAGGGAAGAAGGTAATTTAAATAGAAAGATTAATTTGTACACCAGATGGAAGAAAGTTTATGAAATGTGTTAATTTTACTTGATTAATTTTGGTTATGAGTGGAATATGAATACAAGAAAAAGAAAATGGGGTTAGAAACATAAATTTTGACTTCAACGAGTAACATTAGACTAATAAACTAATTAATTTGGGCATAACTTGTGAGGCAATGAGAGCTGTTGTGGTATTATGAACAGGGAAATGAAATGATCAAAGGAGAAAAATCAGAGGGGTAGCACACAAATTTGTAATTGGGCATGTCTGTGTTTCAACTTTATCTGTGTAAATGGAAGTAACTCAGCTTCAATTTCCTCATCTGTAAAGCTGACTGGTAAATGATATTTTTGGGATTGTTGTAAAAATTGAATGAATAATGTGTGTGAAGAACCTAAGTGCAATAATGTTGGACAGATAATAGAGACCAATCAATAGTAGTTAGCCCAACAGCAAGCATTGTGGGGAGCAGATTAGTCTCTACAGAGACTTCACACACGAAAAAATAATTATTGATTATTATTAACTACAATTAATAACTCTAAGATTACTGCAGTAGGATTGGCAAGAAGAATATGACAGAAGGAGTAGTACAGAGTATAAATGGAGGTTATCCATGAGATGTCTATGGAAATACAGAAGAGAAGAACAGAAGATGATACCAATATTTTGAAATTTCTTGCCTGGGAAAAGTCTTTGTCACTCAGAGATAAAGAATTAAAAGAAAAAAATTTAGGAGTACATGTAAAACCTGCTTATTTTGAAGTTGATCCTATGGTGTCAGTGAGATGTTCAGGTAACTGTTGTGGAATTGGAGCTTACAAGAAGGAACAGAGCTCAAGATAAATTTAGAGCAACAGATGTGAGAAACAAACTGGGTGAGAGTTAGAAGTGAGTGGATAAAATTAAAACTCTGTTTTATAATTTTTTAACCCTTTAAAAAGTTTAATATGCCTTTATTTTATTTTCTTATAAAATAATTTATTTCAGATTATGTTTTCAAAAATGAATGCTTTGTAATCTAAAATGCAATATGCAAGTATGAACCTTATATAATTATTGAACTCTTGGATAACACATGTGCACAAAAATAAAGGATTTGAAGCACAAAGTAGTATAAGCAGTATGTTGAAGTCCTCATAGCTTGCAAGTGGTAAATCTGGGGTTGTTATTTAGGCAGGTCAAGCTCCAGAGGATATGTACTAAATTACTACTGTATTTTTACTTTCAGGTTATCAACTGTTAAGTTAAAAACTCTTTCATTAAAGAGAGCATGTTTTACTTTAATGTGTTTTTGTATCACCAACACTTAGCATATATGTTCATTTAATGGCACAATAAATGTTTGGTGAAGTAATTATTGGTCTACATGGAGGTGATATATAAAGCCATAAAAAAGAACAAAGTGTGCCAAATGAATGCATAGAAGATAAAAGAGAAGCAAAAGGAAAGAAGAGAGGGAGAGAAGAAGGGTAGGGAAAGGAGAAAGTTAGAATTAAAATTTGCAAAATACAAACATGTGGTGTCCAGGAAGTAAAAATTAAACCAGAGAAGTAGATACAGATAGAATGAAAAAAAAAATGCCTAAGAAATAAGACATTGGAATTCAGGAAATACAAAGAAGAAAAGTTTCAAAAAAGCACAAAGATGTCAAAAATGTTAAACTCTGTGGGGGGTCTTAACTAAAGAGGTTCAATTAATATAACTTTCGAACCACAATCTGTACTAGTAGAGATCTGGTTTTTTGTTCATTTGTTTGTTTTCTCTGACCTCCTTATCAGGAAAACCCACCTAAGTAACACTCTTGGCCTTCTTTTCCACTCCTCATTCTCTTTTCCCCAAGGAAAGAAAGAAACAGTTACCTGATTTAGAATTTGGGAGAAGAAAGAGAACTTGCTCATTTTGGCCTTTTCTGACTCTGTTTTTCTGTGCTAAGTAATAGAGCTGCTCCTATAAGGAAAACCTGCAGTTGTTTATAAGTATCAGTAACCATATGTTTAAGAGGGTAAATATTAGCAAGCCCATTGGGACTGACCTAGGCCATGGTCTTCACTGTAGGAATAACATTGATTTGTAATCTCTTTGTCTGACTCTTATGCTTATGTCTAATTGTTCTTACCTTAGGCATAGAAAAGATATTATTTACTGGGTCCTTCCAAACTTTAACAGGGTGGAGAGAGGAAAAGTTCACCAGGCCAATGAAGATTCAGCTTTGACCATGTCAAGGAAGGGTCAACACTGTAAAGTTGGTGCCCACCTACTGGCTGCACCAGAATAGAATACTACACAGGGAAAATAGCAACTGCCCTTCTAGTCCTTGCCCTGAAGCTATACAGCTCAGTCTCTCCCTGTGTGTCTCTGGTGCATGATTATTAGCTATCATTTTGCCGGAGTACGGGGTGAGTGCCTGTGGGTGAGTCCGTGCAGATCTTTTAAGAGGACGTCTGGGTTTTCAGCAGCCTTCTGTCTCACCAGCAGGGTCAGAATTCTCACTGTTTTTCATAGCCAGGTATTTTGAGAACACTTTTTCCCAGATTAGTGCTTCTGGCTATGGGCCTATTATAGGGCTAGGATCCCTTCCTCTTCCAGGGGGAACCTCCATGGGTGAGATATCCCTCCTAAATCTCAACTGCCACATGGAGGCTTGGGGCCAGCTATTTTGCATCTCTATCCTTCCCACCCATTTCAATGTGGCTTTTTCTTCATATTTTTAGTTTTAAAACTGTTGCTCAGCTAGACCACAGATGGTTCTCTGGGTTGATTGTTGTATTAATTCATTGTAATTTTTATGAGTTCACAGAAAGAAGCAGGCACAGTGTTTACCTACTCTGCCATCTTGGATCTTTCCCACAGAGGGAAGAACTTTAAAGGGAAAATGCTGGGATGTGAGGAGGGAGTTGCACAATTTCTATATATAAAATCTAATATTAATATTTGGCTAACCCCTGAAACGTGCATGTTCAGATGAGACTCCAAGCAGCTCAACTAAAGATAAAGAAAAATAACCTAAGATTAATATTTGATCTTAATTCTAAAGCAATGTTTGCCATATAACCAAGATAATTGCTTGCTAAAACAAAATACTAACTCTCTTAGGAAAAAGGAAAAAAATTGGAATCCAGAATTGCCATTTGAGTATTCTAAACTTCCAGGAAATAATCTAAAATTACTCAATATGTGAAAAATTAAGAAAATGTGACTAATTTTTCTGGGAAAGCAAATCAATCTGAGATGACCCAAAGTTGGAATTGGTAGAAAATGATTTTAGTGGCTAGTATGCTGCATTAAATAAGATTTTTAAAAATATGCTCAAAATAAAGGGAAAGATAGGAAAACTAATTAGAAAAAAATAGATACTATAAAAAAAAAACCTAAAAGAATTTTAAATACCAAAATGCACAGTAATTGAAATAAAACTCACAAGAAGAGTAAAAGTAGAATGGAAATAATAGAATAGCCAGTGAACTTAAAAATAGATCTCTGAAAATTATCTAATATAAAGAAAAGGAGCAAAAATATATTTTTTTAAATTAAACAATTGTGCAGAGATATGAGAGAAAATACTTTAAAATTGAGGAGGGAGAGGGAGCAATTTGGCAGAGTTGATAAATGATGTGCTTACCTCCTCCCATGACCACATTAACTTTACAACTAAATTATAGAACAATCAACCTGGAGAACCATCTAAGACTAGCTGAACAAAACTTCTATAACTAAGAATATAAAGAAGACACAATCTTGAGAGTGGTGGGAGGGCCAGAGATGGAAACAAGGCATCCCCAAACCTCCATGTGGCAGTGAGCTCCCTTTGCTCCACCCTGGTGACACACTAAGACCTCCTCATACCCAACTCCATACTCCTTCAGGCTTTCTCAGTGGCTGAATCTTGTGGGAGTCAGCAGGGAGCAACAGGCCTTCGAGTTTTCTGTGTTTTTTTGAGGAGCTACCCTGGGCCAGGTACTGGTACTGGTACTGGTGGCAGCCTTCCTTGGTCCACAGTGTGGCCTCTCCCACACACCTCCAGGTTTAGCACAGGCAGCAAACAAACACAGATTGCTCTGTAGGCCCTACCAGGTAGTCTCCTATTGATTGCACAGTGAATGACCTGGACCCACACCAGGGCCTCTGCCAAGAGGACCCAGGGCCCATATACTTGGAGGTTGGCTTCAGACCATAGCAGAACACCATCCAATTAGCCCTACAAGTGGCACACAGAAAGGGCAGTTTCAACAGGCACCAGAACCCTTTGGGACAAATCCCACTCAGTGATATAAGTCCCCTGCACAGAGCCTATAAGCTGTGGACATGACCAAACTCCATAGCCAATCAGCCTGAGGGCCAATCCCACCCACAGGGTCCTCTTATCAAGACTTCACAAACTTGTAAACAAGGTATCAGACAAGAAGTATTTACTTCTGGAGTGTAGACTTTTTTCAAGATTGAGTTATTGCCCAAATTAAGTTCCAATCAGTTGTAAGAGTAAGGGCCTTGGTTCTTAGAGACTGTCATTATCCATAGACAGTTTAATTACATGATTGTTTGCTTCTTCAGGGTCAGCAGAGGAGTATCTCTTTCTCCTTCTAAAAAGGGTCCAGTTTTTTAAAGGAATTTTACCTAATGAAGTCAGATTTGCCTAGGTAAACACTTGCTTAATTAACTCAAAATCAACAGGTTTAAGACTTTAATGGCAACTGCAAAATCCCTTTACCTTAGCCCTAAGAGTGTAAAATACTCATCACAAGAGGTGGCATCTCATCATATTCACAAGCTTCAACCTCATTCAAAAGAGGGAGATCATGCAGGGCATTTATATCAAGATTTATATCTAGGCATTATGCCTAATACATCACTTTTATAAGTGTCAACTCTTCTCCAGAATGTAGATGTTTTGCTGGTTGCTTGAGAGGGCTGGTTACTTGAGTTCTTGTTAATGAAGAGTCTACTTACATTTATCTGACATTTACCATTTGCCATGTATGCTGGTTAATTGAGAGTCTATTTCATTTAAATCAAGAATATTTTTAAAGTTTTGTAGATTTTTATATTAAAAAAACAATTTCTCTTAACAAATTTGAATTATTTTTATTATGGTTCAAATAATTCAAACACCCACATAGTATTAAAAACATTTACTAATTTGTTTTTAACAGTTTGGATTTTTCTCTTCATGTTGTTAAAAAATAGAATCATTTATTTTTAAATATTTTTTATTATACAAGGAGTTTGAATTAACTGATTTTCTTCATAAAACACTAGCATCTTCAAAATTAACTTATAAAGTAATTAATAAAAAGAACTCTAAAAATGTTGAGATATTTTACACATAGAAAGGAATTCAGGTATATTGTTTTGATATCACACCAGATGGTAAAACCTATTTGATGCTCTTTCTTCTCCTCTTTAGCCTTAGTAACATATACATGATTTTGTTTGAAGCAGATGACTAGAGCTAAAAGCACTAACATTCTTTTTAGGCTCTCGGGTGACTGTGTCACATAACTAAGCTTTTACCTGGAACACGGAAATGATGATAAGAGCTTGAGTAGCAATCTTTAACTGTGACTATACCTCAGGATGGAAGCCATGCTCCAGGGGCATGAAGCAGAAAATAAAACCTATACTGGCTTTAGAAAATAGAACTGAGTAGCCATCTGACAGTCTCCACTGCCCCTATCAATAGACTTCCAGATGGAAGTAAAATATATTCCGATTTTGTTAATCAACTACTTTTTTAAAGCTTTTAATGAAACAAATACAAGGATTTGTATAGTTGATATTAAAAATTAAACACTTACCATAGTGCAATGAAGGGCTTAGGATATTTAGAAGTAGTATAAAATAAAGTGAAAATTAATTTAAATGGGCTAGGAATTTGTTTTTAAGAATGATCACCTTCAAAACTTAAACATAAAGTAGATATTAGCAACCATTGAATTACATAATAAAAAGAAATGTGGAAGATTGGTTCTATTTCTCTTTTGAATTAAAACTAAAGGTAAATCCTTTTAAATTTTAACATCTTGTTGAACTCATTCCCATTCAGTTTTTCCAAAAATTCACTCTGACGTCTTCCTTCTGTTTTGATGATTGCTTTTTACAAGATCTTGGGAAACTTTGAAACATAATGTCCTATATTCACTGAGTTAAGAATCTCTATTTTTATTAGTACAAATCAAAACCAGTTTTTTTCTGTTTCATAATGTGACAGTGAAAACCTACTTTTCTTCTACTTTTATAAACCTATCTAAATGTCTCATTTTTCTTTTAGAAAAATTCTTAACTTTTTCCAAATTCTTCATGCCCAATCTGTACCACACATTGCATCTCAAGGTAATTTTATTTTAAAATTACATGACTGTACCTATTTAAAAATATGACATAATCATATCATTATAATTCTATTCAGTATTTATAAATATAAATTATATATTAATCAGACATATGAAATTATATAATTTTGGTTGATAAATACATAGTATTCATTATTGACAACTAGGAACTCATGTGTGTTAAAATACTCTTCAATACAATTGATGTTACTTTTGATTGATGGCTGTTTTTATATTATCAATTTATTCTAATTGACTGTCATTATTATTTTTTTGAGACCAAGCCATCATAATCTGCAGAGTGAGTTGTCTTTCTTTCTTTTTACTACTACTTCTTCTAATTCCAATTATTAGTGTAAGCATTTGATATCAGACAGTTGCAGAGTTTAGTTTTCAATGAATTTTTTCATAAGAAATGGAATCAGACATTATAGGAGTTTTGGTCTCTTTTAGGTGAACAAGTTTGCCTATTACCAACATATACATATATACCAACTACCTTATTCTAGTACATGTTCATATTCACCACCTTTTGAATTTTGGTTTAGAATTATAAATTTGACTATTAAATACTCCACTAATAAAAATTTTTACTTGAAATTTATTATCACATTTAAAAATCCACTTTCATGACACAGTAGAAGCTCTCTTGCTCTGTCAGCTCCCAAATTAAGGTTTCAAACCAAAATTCTAAAATAACACTGGGAAAAAAATTCTTAAAAATCTAATACTCAGCCTTGGAGAATCTTTTTATAGCCTTTTTTGGGGGGAAAATGGTTAACTTCCATATTATGTACCTTCCTTTATTTTATCTCATAATGCAAGATTCCAGCCAAGCTTTCTCAAATAATTATGATTTAAAAACACCAATAAATAGTGTCACTGTAATTTAATTATATTGAGACTATAGCAATCACTATATTAAAAACATGTATTGTCCTACATGTAATAAAACTTTGTGTATTTTAGCTTTTTGTACTTTGAGCCCCAAATTTCCCCTGGCTAAAATTTAGAATGACATTTCTTCTGAACACTAATAATTAATTTGATTATCTCCCCACACACTTTTAGTAATCCTAGAGTCCCAAGGCCAAGTTTAATTGCCAACAAGTACATATATTCAAAACTTACTTTCAATCAGCATTATAATAACTTTATAAAAAATAATTTAATACCAGCCAACACAATCAACACAATATTAAATTACTTCAACTTTTAAAGTTTTTTATGTAACCTATTTTTAAATTTCTCCACTGATAATATCTGTCAATGCAATGCTCTAAATTTTAAGGTCTAGCATTTCTCTACATTTACTTATAAAACTTTTATCCTCAATGAAATTTTCTGTGTAGCAAAACCTTTATCTGGCTAAAACATCATAGAAATTTCTTCTATTTTCTATTTAGAAAAAAGTCTTTTGTAAGATACCAGATTGGTTTTTTGTTTTTTTTTTTTTTTGCCTGCCCTCTTGAGTCTCCCTTACACTGTAAGTTGCAGAGTCAGCGGAATGTTTGTCCTGAACCCCCAAAGCAGAACCAGATTTTATGAATCTTGAACTTATAAATCACCTCGTTAATGTGATTTAAGACAAACCCTTTCCCAATATACTCAGTTTATCAATATTATGTATTTAGAAAATTGGAATTTACTTTTTAGATATCATTGTTCTTACACCAACATGAATTGTCACACTTTGTCCCTAAGATTTAACATGGAGTAGAATTTCTTTTCCCATTTTTTCCCCATGCCGTTTACATTATTGCAAGAGCTCCCACTTCAGATAAAATAACAATTTCCTACTTACATAAATTTCAGGATTGCCTGGGAGTAATTTGCAGGGATAATTTGCTGTATCTGCATAGTTGACACTCTAAACTCTCCAAGTTTGCCAAGTGTCCTAGTCATTGCCATAGTCAAACCTTGCAGAAGGAGCACTCTGTGTAGAGTCCCCAGCTTTTGTGCTTTAATTTTCTTACTTAAAAATCAATAATTCTTCTTGTTCTCCTGAGGGTAGTGTATCCTGTCAGTTTTGACATGCCAAAACTGATCTTTTGATCTACAAGCTTTGTCTTTGATATATTATATCTTGATAAGTCAACTCCTTTTAGTTACACATTCTCAGTCACTCTTTAGTGTAGTTAGAGTTCCCCTGTATTCAAGGTACATCAAGCTGTGTTTCTAGGGACCCACTCAATGTCTGCTACTCTACCAGAATGTTGTCTCACACATCTCTGCCTTCTAAGTTATTTTCTGTGTTGTAACAGAATCAAATGAGAAATGATGAGATAAATTAATACAAAATATGTTTAAGGTAGCTATACTAATCAACAACACATCAGTATGAATCACACAGACCTGCAGTATAGGAAAATTTCTGAAAAAATGTTTTAATGCACAGCTCGAGATTTTACATATATTTATTTCTTCTTTTTTGCAAACATCTCCCTAAACTCCTCAGATCTTCTCCAAAGTGCAGGTTCCCTTGTGTTTCCCTACCTTTGGTTCTAACTAATTCATATGCAGCTCCCTTTATTTCTATGCATCTCAAATTGCATTTTAATATTTACTATATGAGAATATTGTATTACTGAGGATTGTGAATAAGTACTTCCATGATTGCAGAGATCCCCATTCTATATAGTGAAACACCAACTAAGCTCTTGCCTTATCTCACACTCTTGTAAGAAAGAATGGCAACTCACTATGATCTTTCTCCTATCTTTCTTCTATTCTATTTTGGCTAGTTATCTGTATATATTTGCCTGAACTTATTTTTTAAGACATTCCACTTATAATGTATTAGTTCCCAGTGACACAACTCTAATACATATATATTCGTATTAGAAACTATCACAGATCATTCTTTCTCCAATGATTTTACATTTTACTTTATTTCATATATGAAATTCTCACATAAATATATGAATTAATAGATATAGAAATGTAGATATAAATATCAAGATATAAGTATAAACATATAGTTTATTTATATTTCATACTATCCCAATGGCCTTTTGGCTTAGTACTAAAGCAATGTCACATTTTTAACCATCATATTTTATGATTCCTGATAAAAAGATCCCCTCCATAATCATGCTCACAACTCACATTTTTTTCTTTAAATTGCTGCAGTTTCAACCCACACAGCAACAAATCCAAGTCAGGGCAGTAGGTCAAGACAGTGAACCCAGACTCATTTGTTGAGGCCTCAGAGATCCTATTCCAGGATGGCATTCTCCAGGTAATGCTTTCTTGCCCTCTTTACCAAACTACATTAATAAAAACCATTATATTTTCACTTGTATGTCTATCCTATAATTATTTTGAGTGATATTACATTAAAATTATAAATTATTTTAAAAAATGATCACTTTGACAATGACTCATTTTTCAGAAATATGATGTATATATTACACTTAGTGGATTTTTGTAACTTACGTTTACACCAACGTATATTGGAGAATTAGTCATTGTAAAGAGGGTTTTTTCTAATTACTAATTAATTATAGTTACCATGTAGGAATGCAGAAGTTTAATCATTTTTATATCATTTTTGTGCAGTCTCCTGGCTGTACTTTCTTACCAATTCTAATATTGTGTTTATGGCTTCTTTGGATTTCCAAGGGGAATATTTATTATTTATAAATAATGATAGTTTTATTTCATAATTTCCAATATTATATATATATTACTATTTGTGTCTATTACATTGACAATGACTGAATAATAATAAGTTACAGGGAGTTCTGAGTTTCTAACAGATGGAATTTATACACTTAAGGCAGATTCCTCATTTGTTTACTCAGAGGCCTTCTATAAAAAAATGGTGTTTAATTTTTTCAGTTGTTTACTATATATTATATGTATAATATATATAACATATATATAATAGTGGAAGTGTAGTAAATTGCATAAATATGTTTCAAAGTCAGCAAAAAAGCTGGCCCTGCTAATTAAACAGAAAAATATTTTATTAAAAGGATATTTAAGTACAACACATTCACAAAAAAAGTAGAGAAAGTTTGCAGGATGCAAGATCAATAGGTAAAATCAATTATGTTGCCATATACGAGCAGTGGACAATACAAAAATAAAATTAAAAATCCAATTTCATCTGCAACTGCATCAAAAAGAAAATACTACTTAGAAAACATTTAACAAGAAGTACAAGAAAACCACAAAACTTTGATGAGGAAAATTAATGAAGATCTAAATAAATGGAGAAATATTCCATCTTCATTGTTTTGACATCTCAATATATTAGAGACAGTAATTTTCTTCAAATTGATCTACAGAGTCAAAACAACGTCTACCAGAATTCCAGCAGGGTTTTTGGAAAAAATTAAAAGCAGATACTACGATTTATAGAGATATGCAAAAATACCTAATGGCCAAAATAATTTCTTAGGAGATGAGTAAATTTACATGGTTCCACATGTAAAAGCTTGAACATTGCCCTTTAGTCTTCACAAGTAAAATACCAGAAAGACTGCAAAGTCGACAATTATTCTTGGATCCATAAGAGAAAGGATAGAGGGCAAATTGCTGCCCCTATGATTGGAGAGACAGGCAGAGAAATAAAAGGAGTCATGGCTTATTGGCTACTGGATTATTGAGTTTTTTGATCTTTTCAAAGAATTAGCTTTTGGCTACATTGATTTTCTCTATTGATTTACTATTTTCAATTTCAGTCATCTGCTCTAATATTTTTTTACAACAACACAATAGGCTTTACTTTAAAAACATATATAATAAAAAATACACATGTTTAAATCTGTGACCAGAAGGATGGTTAAACTGTGTTATGCTGAATTCTTTTTCTCTAGAAGTCTTTTTGTTGTTGTTGTTAGACTTATTGGGGTGACATTGGTTAGCAGGAATTACTTAGGTGACAGGTGTACAATTCTGCAGTGCATCGTCTATGTGTTGCGTTATGTGTTCACCACCCGTGTCAGTTCTCTTTCCATCACCATATATTTGGCTCCCCCTCCCTCCTCTCCCACACCGCCTTTCCCCTGGCACCTAGGTAACCACTAAACTATTGACTATGTCCATGAGTTTTTTTTTTTCTCTTTTTTTTGTTGCTTTCAGTTTTATATTCCACTTATGAATGAAGTCATATGGTGCTTGGTTTTGTCTGTCTGGCTTATTTTGCTTAACATGATGTTCTCGAGGTCCATCCATTTTGTTGCAAATGGCAGTATGCCATCTTTGCTTATAGCTGAGTAATATTCCATTGTGTATATGTATCACAACTTCCTTATCCAGTCATTTATTGAAGGGCACTTTGGTTGTTTCCATGTCTTTGGCCACCATTAATGGCACTGCAAAGAATATTGGGGTACATAATTCTTTGCAGACTAAAGTTTTTAAATTTCAGGGGGAGATACCCAGAAGGGAGATTGCCAGGTCACATGGTAACTCTATTCTCAGTTTTCTGAGGAAACTCCACACTGTTCTTCATAGTGGTTGTACCAATTTACATGCCCACCAGTAGCATGCAAGAGTTCCTCTTTCTCCACGGCCTCTCCAGCAATGGTTATTCCTTGTCTTGTTGATAACAGCCATTCTGACAGATGTGAGGTGGTATCTGCAGTTCATCTCCAATTTTAAAGCTTTGTGGTCTGAGAATACAGTTGGTATATTTCAATCTTCTTGAATTTGCTGAGGCTAGTTTTGTTCCCCAGCATTTGGTCTATCCTTGAGAATGTTCCATGTGCACTAGAAAAAAAAATGTATACTCTTTTTTTGTTAAATGAAGTGTCCTATACATGTCAATTGTGTCCAATTGCTATAATGTGTCATTTAAAACTGATAGTTCCTTATTTATTTTTTGTTTGATGAGCTGTCCATGGTTGTTATGGGGGTGTTTAGGTCCCTTGTTATGATTATGTTTTCCTCACTTTCTCCTTTCAGATCTGTTAGTAGTTTCTTTGTATATTTTGTTGCTTCTTTATTGGGAGCATGTATATTAATTAGTGTCAAGTCTTTTTATTATTGTGTTGTTTCTTTTATCACCATGAAATGTCCATCTTTTTCTTTTGTTATTTTTTTTTAATGTGAAGTTTTTACATCAATTATTAGTATGGCAATTCTTGCTTTTCTCTGGATACCATTTGCTTGGAGTATAATTTTCCATCCTTTCACACTGAGTCGATGTTTGTCTTTATGACATGTTTGTCTTAAGGTTTGTCTCTTGAAAACAGCATATATATGGGTCTTGTATTTTAATTCAGTCTGCTACTCTGTGTCTTTTCATTGGTAAATTCAGTCCATTTATCTTAAGAATGATGATTGATATGTGAGGATTTCCTGTGGCCATTACCTATTCCTTTTTTAAATTTTTTATATTTTCTTTTTGTTGTTCCATCTCTATTCCATTTATTCTGATGTTTTGTGTCAGGTTGAAAAGCCTCCTTCAGTGTTGCTTGGAATGTTGGCCTTTTGCTGGAAAATTCCTTCAGCTTCTACATGTCTGAATAAGTCTCTATTCCTTCTTTATATCTGAAGGAAAATTTTGCTGGATAATTTATTCGTGGCTGGGAGTTTCTCTTTTTTAATATTTAGAATATTTGATTCCACTCCCTCATGGCTTGTAGAGTTTCTGCTGAGAAGTCTGATAATAGACTGATGGACTTTCCTTTAAGGTCATAATTCTTTTTTCCCTAGCTGCCTTGGCAATTGTTTCCTAGTCTTAAGTTTTTGATATCCTGTGTAATGTGTCTTGGAGAAGGTCTCCTGTGGTCAAGTAGCTAGGGGACCTATTTTCTTCTCGAATTTAGGATTCCAGATCTTTCCATGTTCTCATCTCCTATTTGTTTGAGTATGCTCTCTGTAGAGTTATTTTCTGCTCTTTTTTCTAAGACTATTATTCTAATAGTGATTTTTTTTTTTCTAACAGATTCAGACAGTTCTTGTAGTTCCTTCAATCATTTTGACTCTGAAATCCCTATCTTCTTTCTGTGTTGATTCCATTTCCAATCTTCAATATCACTAATTCTTTCCTCCATCTGGTTGGATCTGTTTTCTATGGCAGTTATTTAATTTCTCACTTCTTTTATTGCATTATTTATCTCACAAGTTTTCATTTGATTCTTGTAATTTCAATTTCTTTGTTAAAATGTTCCTTTTGTTCGTGAATTTCCTTTCTGAGATCAGTGATCTCAGCTACGACGTTCTGCCAATATGTTTTCATTTCTCTGAGAACTTTTAAAACTGCAGCCTTGTATTCTATGTCATTTAGTTCATAAATTTCTAGATCTATAAGACCCTTCTCCAGAGATTTTTTGTTTTTCTGAGTGGCGGCTTTGAATTTTAAGGTATTCATAGTTTTTCTCTGCGTAGCAACAGTGGATACTGGAGACTTGTTTTTAGGCATGAAAACTTCTACTGTCATAGTTCCAGAGTGATCTCTCCTTACTCTTCCTTGTTGGTATCTCTGTAGTGTCTTCTTGTAGAGCAGACACTAGGTAGTCCTGGGGCAGGGCAAGCTTTGTGAGAGACGGAGGTTATTAAGCTGTATTTATAGCTTTACCTGGCTTGGGGGTGGGATGGTATGAGCTCACTTCACTTCCTGTGGTTCATTGGGGAAGTTGGGGTAGTGGAGGGACGCCAATGGAATGCGCACCAAGGTCGTTCACATTGTTTGAGGTGTGTGCTGCCAAATCAGCTTTTCTCCCTTCTCCTAAGGCTGCATTTTATTCAGAACCATGTTTCAGTGTTTCAGTGTTTCTGCCACAGTCACTCTTGGCAGTGTTTTCAGGCATGGAGAGCTGCAGTGCTGCAGCTGGTGGACCTATTTCTGCCTAAAGCAGTTCACATGCTTTGCTCAGCTTTTATGCCACCCAGGGCACAGCTCCCTGTACTGTGTCTCTACATGCTGCTGCTCAGTCCTGCTCGCACAGTCTCGCAGGGTCCTTACCACTCTGGCCTCCACTTTTGTCACCACTTGGCCTCCACCTGCCCAGTATCATACTACTCCTCAGGCAGTGTGCCCTGATTCCTTCCTAGTTTCTTCAGTTAGCTGAGATTGGATTGTGTCACGATTTGTCTCCGTTCCCTCCCTTCTCTCCCACTTGCTTCCCTTTCTCTAATCTTCAGGTGTTTTCTTGAGATGCATGAATCTCTCAGCTGTCACTGTGTCACTCAGGGTTTCCCATGTTGGATCCTGGTTAGTCACTTAATTGTATTTTCTAGGAGAGATTTCAAGGATCCCCTCTCTGGTTACCGTCTTGACAAGCCCTTATTTAGAGGCCTTTTAATATTTATTTTTATTTAAATTTTTTCTGCTGCTTCCTGTGCTTTTAAATTGCTCTTTATTTTTAGTTCCCTAAAATAGAAACTTAGATTACCAATTTTGTAATTTTTTCTAACATAATGCATGCAATGCTACATATTTCCCTCTAAGCACTGCTTTCTCTGCATCCCATGAATTTTGATCAGTTATGTTTTCATTTCCATTTATTTAAAAGTATTTTAAATTTGCATTTGAGAGTCCTTCCTTGGCCCATGTGTTATAGCGTTTATTTAATTTTCATGTATTTGAGGATTTTCCACTTAGGTTTCTGTTATTGATTTCTAATTCAATCCCATTGTTGTCTGAGAACTGTTCTTTTAAATGTGTTAAGGTGTGTTTTATGGACCAAAATGTGGTCTACCTTGGTGAATGTGTTATGGAAGCTTGAGAAGAACGTGTATTCTAATGTTGGATGAAGTAGCATATAGATGTCAATCATATCCAGTAGACTAATGGTGGCATTTAGTTAAATTGTGTCCTTAGTGATTTTCTGCCTGCTGGATATGTACATTTATGACAGTGGGTATTGAATTCTCTGACTATGATTGTGGATTCATTTTTTTTTTCCTTTTGCAATTTTATTTGTTTCTTTTCACTTCATAGAGTTTGAATCTTTGTTGTTAAGCTTAATGCACATTAAAGATTATTACATCTTTTTGGAGAATTGACTTCTTTACTATTATATAATGCCCTTTGTTATCCTCAGTAATATTTCTTGCTTTGCAATCTGCTCTGTCTGATATGAACAAAGTTGCTCCTGCTTTCTTTTCATTAGTGCAAGTGTGGTATATTTTCCTCCACTCGTTTACTATCAATCTCTATGTATCATTATATTTAAAGTGAGTTCTTTGTAGACAACGTACACTTGGGTGTTATTTTTTATTCATTCTGACAATCTTTGTTTTCTAATTCATTCATTTAGACCATTGGCGTTCAAAGTTGTTATTAATATATTTGGGTTAATACTTACTATATTTGTCACTGAGCTTATTGAGTAATGGGCTGGGAAAAGAGGTTAATGAGTATCCATTGAACAGGTCATCTTATCTACTTAATTATTAAAATTTTTCTCTGCTGAGGTCACCCTGTGGTATTAATTGAAATGGGACACAGATATTTTCATGTTTTGCACCCATTCAGAGAGATCTAGTCATATATCTTTTCCCCAGACTTTCTTGTCACCAATTTTTTAATCACATTCTAATCCCTGACTATCCAATTCAACCACTGGCCACAGCCCATGAATTGGTATTATACATTTCACCATTTCTCTTTCCAAGAAAGAAGAACAACTTAGTGCATTACTTGATTTCTTTCCACAAGAAGAAGTTTTTCTTCACTCTTTTCATTAAGGGATGTCCCAAAGATCCCAGGAAGGGGCTGTAGTGCTGTGGCTGTCCATTTGCAGATGGTGCCAGCATACTGTGCAGAATCATCTATAGACCAGGCCTGAGTGTTTTTTTTTTTCTGTTTTTTGTTTGTTTGTTCGTTCGTTTGTTTTTGTTTGTTTTTGTCAGATGATAGTAGGGAGTTCCCCATAGGGCCACAGTTGCAGGTTGAATGAGAAAATATACTGTGGCAGAAGTGGTGACTGTGTACATTTAAGCCAAGTCTTGAGGCCACAAGACTTACTTGTGGTTTTAGGACCTGCACAGGCCCAATCTCTTGCATACTCCACACTGAACTTTATGATTTGGTGGATCAAATAACAGCTAGCTCATGATGGGCAGCTCAGGTCACATAAAAACTTAAGAGCCCATGGTTAAGCCTGTAGTTCTACTAAGACCCAGTAGAAGGCTAAAAGCTGTTTCTCAAAAGGAGAGTAGTAATCCGCAGAGGATGGCAGGAATTTGCTTCAAAATTCTAAGGGTCTGCAGTGTGATGTACATATAAAGGTTTGCCAAAGTCTTCAAAATTATGTCCTCAATGTAATGGACCAGTGTGTTAACTTGCAGAGAAAGGTAATCAAGATCACTGTGAGTTAAAACATAATGGTATATTGTTGCCCTTTCCATTCAAAAGCACAATGCTTTTGGTGAGTCTTATTGAGAGATGGAGAAAAAGGCATTTGCCATTCAATATCCACATAGCACATCCCATGGGATGTGTTAATTTGCTCAAGCAATAAAACCACATCTGGTTCAGGAGCTACAATTGAAGTCACTACACCTGGTTAAGTTTGTGATAATCCACCATTCTTATTCAGGATCCATCTGTATTCCACATAGGCCAAATAGTTGAGTTAAATGGGGATGTGGTGAGAATCACCAGTCTGCATTTTTCAAGCCCTCAATGGTAGCACCAAACCTCTGAGATTCATCCTGGAATGTGGTATTGCTTTTCATTTACGATTTGTTTTTAGGTAAGGGAAGTTGCAGTGACTTCCATTTGGCCTTTCCCACCATAATAGTCTTCATTTCACAGGTCATGGAGCTATTGTATGGATTCTACCAGTTGCTGAGTATGGCTGTTCACATTATGCATTCCCTAACTGAGGAAATAATAGAATGGGTTCAGAGACCCACTGGGCTCACTGTGAGACTAATATAAGCTAAAACTTCATTGGTTATCTGACCTTTATAAGCCCCTACTCTCACTAATGGAACACTGTGACATTTTGGGTTTCCTAAAATTAGTGTGCTTCAAAGACAGTGTGTAGTAGTTCCTGAGAGATCTAATTATATTCCCCAATGCACAGTTATACTGATAAAAGGCAATCGTATCCTTTGGGGAATGCTGTGAGAAAGAATAACAGTATAAAAATTTGACAGTGTACCAGAATCCTTCCTCAAGGGGACTCAGCCTCTTCCTCCATTCAAGGACTTCTAGGTCTATAAACTGACTGAAGTCTGAAAATTAATTGAAGAGCTATTATCTGCTTTAATGACTCAGGTAAAACTCATGTTCACTTGACCTACATTTCTGTTTATATAGATCAATAATTGAGCAGGCTTTCACTCTGTTTCACACATAGGAACAACATGATAGAAACTAGCCAATGCCATAGGTTTTCATGATTTAGAATTCTGATTGCTGCTTTAACTCTCTATCCATTTTGGTAAGCACACCCACCTTCAGTTTGGTGATTGACTATAGCCACTTGACCCTGTCACCTTAAAATTCAATCATTTTCATTGCATTTAATTTTACCAAATTACTGCCTACAGTTTCCATGGTAAGTTCTGAGTTACAGAGAAGTGTGATCACTAAGTTCTTTGATGGTATTGTGGCTCACCTCATAAATTTATTTTTCACAATCATGATGAAAGATGTGTCTTCTGGACCCTCCCAAGGTAGCTGAGTAGAACTTAAATGACAAATACACTCTAACATTACAAGATCCATAATCTTTGAATCTCTTTCTCTATGTTAAACCAAGGGAGATTAAATATTTACATGGGCCACCATTTATTCATGTTACAGCCAACCAAACAAACAACTGTTAGAGTCCTTTCTAACTCCTCAATTATAGCATTAAATATAGAATCTCTTCTTAGTGGAAATATAACAATAAATTGAGCCAGATTTATTTTTGTATTTCTCTCACCATTAATTCCCATTTCAAACATATTCTCTGGTTTTCCACCTGTATAATTAGAATATTCAAGTAGTTCTTTTGGGATGTCATATACTTTCTGATGGATCACACTTCCTCATCTTTAGAGGCCTGCTGTGACTTGAGTCTAGTTATGAGTCTAAAATAAAAAAAAAAAAATATGGTGGAGGCAGGTTCTGAGAACAATTAGCATTGTCTTGTAAAACAACTGCCTCAGAAAGGCCATTATAATTTCCTCAGGCAATGCACAGTAATCTCAAATGACAGTACAGCAGCTACTTCTGGAGATAGAGATTACTTTTACTAGGGGTAGAGTGTTTCTACTGGCAGAGTATCATCAGAATTTAGGAACTCAATGTCCCCAGCTTTATCAGGGTCTTCCCATATATCCCCATTCCAACTTCAAGATCTCATACTTTCCCAGTTATTGATTTTATTTTAGCAATAGACAACCTGTGAAGCTATAAATTCAATTTGCATTATAATTCTCCCACTGGCAGTATGAGATTCTGATTTTCATTTTCATCAGTATTAGCCTTGTGGCTACAGGTAATAATGATCTTTTTTAGGGCATATAAAAAGAAATCAGGTCATTTTTGTGGTGCTTAATGACATTGAAATTCCTGAGTTCACTTTTTATTTTCTCCACTTCATCTAGTTACTTTAGGAGAAACCAGCCAATATCTTCATACTCTTATGCTTGACAAGTGTTTCAAAGTATTATGCACATTGTCATCCAGATGCTTGCTTTTCATAAGTCTTAGTTACTCCTAAGAGTAACCACTGGAGATATCCTGCATATCTGTATAGCCAGATCATGTCATGGACTCTCAGTGTTTCCTTTAATTACTGGGATTAAAGTCATTAGTGTCTTTAAATATCAGATACAGAACCAATTCTACAAACCACAGAACCAATACTGAAGACTTATTAGTAATTTCTACTCCTCTAGAACAGTGATGCCCAACCTTTTTCAACTTGTGTACCCCTTTTAAACCCATTTCCATAAATTGTACTTCTAGTTTTTAAAAAAGCTGTTTTTAAATACTGACATTTTTGTTTAGTGTCTATCTGAATGTAAAATAGTGGAAATAAGGTAATAAGAAAGGAAAAATTACTACACTAAAAGTACAAACCACAGATTTAATTCTACAATATTTGTAACAAAGTCAAATATTGATGATATTAAGTATTTAACAAACTTTTCATTTGTTCTTAATAATATTTATTTGTGTCATCTGAAAACTCTGTAACAACTGTTATGCAGATCACTAGTCAATTGAAACATTGTTGGTGAGATTATGAGCTCGGGTTATAATCCACATCAAGTTTTGGGTTTTTAACAGTTCCTGTTTTCAATCACTGATCGATAACTGACACACTTAAAGATCACTGACAATAATAACTGAATCTATGTCAAACATTCAATTAAAAAACTACTTGAAAAGAATCATGATTAAAGACAACACACTTACTTTTACTCAGTCAGTAATTAGACTCATCAAATAGTCTGGCTACGGGTGTTTTACATGTTTGGGGAAGTTTTAGAAATGTCTCAAATTGATTGTTCTGAAACTGTGCATAATGATTGGTAGAACAGCAGTTTGGGGAGGGGTTCATAGCCACGCCCTCACCAATCATCATTCACTAATGCGATCTAATTCCGAAGTGTTTCCATTAATGATGATTCAAACTTAACATTTATTGTTCCATAACAAATGTTTTGCATTTTTTACTTTACTTGTCTATTTTGCCATTACTGATTATTTTTTGTGTACCCCTGAACAAGCCAGCATGTACCCCTGGAGTACACATACTGATGCTTTAGAACATCAGTTCCCAAGTGCTGTACACATATCCTGAGAGAAACGTGTCAGGTTATTCTAGGGTATGTGAAAAATAATCAGTAATGGAGAAAAAAACAAGTAAAACAATGCAAAACTTTAGTTATTAAAAATAAATGTGAAATTTGAATCTCTGTTAATGGACACACATCAAAATTAGATCACATTAGCAAATGATGGTTGGTGAGGATGTGGCTATGAACCCTTCCCCCAAATGCTGTTCTACCAATCATGCACAGTTTCAGAAAAATCCATTTGCAACATTTCTAGAACTTCCCCAAACATGTAAATACTGCCATAGCCAGACTGTTTGATCAGTCTAGTTCCTGACTGAGTAAAAGTAAGTGTGAATGGTGATTCTTTTCAAGTAGTATTTTTAATTTAATGTTTAACGTAGTTTCAGTTATTATTGTCAGTAATTTTTAAGGATGTCAGTTATGGATCAGTAGTTGAAAACAGAAATGGTTAAAAAAACAAAACTTGATGAGGATTATAACCAGTCACCAAGTACTTCTCAACATGTGTTTGCAGCCATGGGTACTCCCACACCAGGAGATAATAAAAAGGTGCATGCCTCAGATACTACACAGAAGAAAAGTAGTTACTCTGAAGAGTATATTAAATATGTGTTTTCATTTGTAGGAGGTGATGACAGTCCTAAGCCTTTGTGTGTTTTGTGTGGGGAAATATTATCCAACAGTTGCATGAAACACTCTCTATACATGCGACATTTAGAAACTAAAGATCCTATGTATAAAAATAAAGAAATACATTCTTTTCGGTGCTTACGAAAGTGTCCAGCTGTTACTTCATTCATGATGTCAGGAAAGAAAGACAATGACAATGCAGTTGAGGCTTCATACTGTATTGCTTATTGCATAGCTGAATTTGGTAAAATCCACATTATAGGTGAATATTTAATTTCTCCTGGTATTAAGGATATGTTTTAGTATGTTTGGGGGAGAATATGTCTGCAAAATCAATCCTATCTCTCTTTCAAATAATACAATATCTTGATGAATTCAGGACCTCTGAGAATGTTGAAACTGTAGTAGTACATAGACTTAGAAAAAGTAAATTCTTTTTTATCCATGTCGATGAAAATGTAGATATTACTGATTTACACATTTCGCTCATCGTTGCAAGGTACTTGGTTGGAAATTGAGGAAAACCTTTTGCTTTGCTATCCATTGACAGCATACTGCAGACAAAAATATTTTTAATGCAATCAATGCTTGTTTTATAGCAAAGACCATTCATTGGTAGAATTGTTGTGGTGTATGCACTGACAGAGACAAGCCTGTGTCACATTAAAAATAAATGTGAAATTTGAATCCATAGGACTATGTGGCTGAATGAAAGATAACTTCCCGATGCAACATGGAGTCACTGCTGCATTCATAGACAAAATCTTGCATCCAAGTCTCTTCCTAGTGAACAGAAAGATGTTCTTGATGAGGCTCTAAAAGTTATCAATTTTATTAAGTCACAACCATAAAACTTCAGATTATTTAAAGCACTGCTTGAAAAAAATGAACAGCATTCACAGCACATTATTTTTACCCAAAGAAGTAAGGTCACTATTTGTGGCAAAGTACTTACATCGATGTCTGAACTTAGACATGCTGTCTAGGTATTTTTTGAAGACTATTATTTGCCTTTTGCTCCAAAGTTTCAGGACAGTGACTGGCTTCGAAGTCTTGCATATTTATCAGATATTTTTCTAGAAATAAACAAACTCAACTTGGGACTTCAAAACAGTTCAATCACTATATTCAAAGTAACTGACAAAATTCAGTCAATGACTAAAAAAACTAGACTTCTGGGAAGTGTATATTGTAAGAGGTCAGCCATAAGTTTTTGAAACACTGAACAATTTTTTATCTGAAAATGACTTGCATCTATCCCAAAACATGAAAGTGAATATTGTAAGTCACTTGTAAGTCACTTAAAGTATCCTTTCATAAGTACTTTCCTCAATGTGAAAATGAAAACAACTGGATTGCAGGTCCCTTCAATGAATAATTCTTCAAAGAAGCTAAACTATTAATCAATGAAAAAGAGCTGTTAATTGAAATTCAACCAGTTCTTCTTTAGTGTATATATATATATATATATATATATATATATATTTTTTTTTTTTTTTTATGTGGGAAGCTCCCTGGCTGGGAATTGAACCCAGGCCGCAGCATTGACAGCACCAAAGCCTTAGCCACTACACCACCAGGGAACTCCCCCATTCTTCTTTAAATACTAATTTTAAAAGAAAGCTTCTTATTACCTTTTGGGTAGATGTTAGTGAGGAATACAAACAGCTCAGTGAGAAGGCACTCAAATATCTCTTGCTATTTACTAATACTGAACTAGGGTAGAGAGCTTTTTCTTCTTACACCTTTATAAAAAGTACATACCACAACAAGCTTAATGTAAGTCTGGATCTGAGTCTGTATCTTGCAGCTTTTGAGCCTGATTACAAGAAACCAAGTACATCAAAGCAAGCTCAATGATCTCACTTATAATATTTCAATTGACTAGTGATTTTCATACCAATTATAGGTTTCAGATAACACAAATAAATATTATTAATAAAACTAAATGTTAAATACTTGATCTTCATTATCAATACTTAACTGTTAGAAATATTGTAAAATTAAATCTGTGGTTTGTACTTTTAGTGTAGCAATTTTACTTTTCTAACTTATTACCTCATTTCCACCATTTTACGTTAAGATAGGCATTGAATAAAACTTTCAGTATTTAAAAACAGCTGTTTTAAAAACAAGAGGTACAATTTATAAAAATGGGTTTAAAAAGGGTACACATGTGGAAAAAAGTGGGGAACCACTACTCTAGAACCACTCTTGGTACTAAAAATAGCTCTGTCTTTCTCTCTCTCTCTTTTTGGGACACATGGGAGGACTCAGGGTCCCAGAGAGAGAGAGAGAGAGAGAGAGAGAGAGATTTTTAGTATATACACATATATATGCACAGATTCTCAGTTCCAAGAATTGTTCTAAAAAATATATAGGCATATATATGGTTCCAAAATGTATGTATAAATTTTTGAGAAAATGAGACAAGACTGCTTGACTAAATAATCAAGAGAGCTGTTAATCCAATTTCAGCTGAAGACCAGTAGCAGAGAACCAAGAAAGCCATTGCTTCAGCTCCAAAGACACTCTGCTAGAGAATTTTCTCTTGTTCAGGGTTATTGAGATTTCAATTCTATTCAGGTCTTCAACTGAGTGAATGAGGCCCACTCACCTTATTGAGAACCATCTGCTTATTCAAATTTCACAGATTTATAAGTTAACCTCATCCAAAATCACCTTCCAAGCTGACACACAGAATAACCATCACAGATGTAATAACTGCTTTTGCATATCTAACATTCACCTCCCCTCCCTAATTTGTTCTCTATTTTTGTAGGTTTGAGTATGCAATACCCTTAGAACTATTCATAATTTGCAGCAATCTCTGCTAAAATTTCTTTTTGCTGGGATTTCTTTCCATAGTATATATAATTTAATAATTTTTCAATTGGGGGAATTTCCTAATGTTGCTGATTTGTTGTAGACATTTTCTTCATTTTCCAGTAATGTTATGAATTTATTTTTAAATCTGTGTTGATATTCCAAGAGAAAAAATGTACAAACTTTTGATCATTCTGTTGATCCGCTCTTGTTCATTTCTTGAAACACTTCGTGCTATTTCACATTACATGATGTCTTACTCTGCAGTTTTGCTTATACACCATTCACATATTGTTCTCTGATTCCCTGTGACTCTTCCTGTCATTCTGTACTTGACCATTTTCTTTTTCTACTTAATTACTTTCCTTAGGTGGGTTGAGGTGAGGTACAGCTATTCTTAAATCAACACTTGAGAAGCTCTCTGGAAGCTACTTCTCATTTACTTTCAAACATGGACAATTTTTCTAGATTTTTTTTTAATATGAAAAGTGGCTATAACTAAAATGTCAGCAGCCTACCAAAGCATGGAACTAGCTTATCCTGGGAATTCACATTATTCAACAGTACCCACTATATTTCTGGGTAATATGGATGGGGCTTCTCTCTCAGATATGATATTAGGGAAGGAAAAATATATTCACAGTCCTCTGCTAATGTGGATACAATAGAAGAGAAGTGTGTGTGTGTGTGTGTGTGTGTGTGTGTGTGTGTGCATGCATGCATTTCTTGCAAATGTTATATCTACTATCAGTGAGGGAAGGGAGTCATGTATATTGCCCAGATGAGGCCATGACTAATCTTCTTTAAAGAAATATCTCTTCTCACTAATGACAAACACATTGACAAATATCCTTAGGTAGCAGGACTAACAGTTAGAAAGCTGACCTGGAGGTTGTAGCATTATAAAATTAAGCTCTGTAAGACTTCTGGTGTCACCTGAATATTGTATTTTCCCTTGAAAATTCATACTTCTCTGGAACCAGCTAAGCATGGCAAATGGTTTTTATATTGAATGCCAGTTCTCATTGTTTCACAATAACATCCCGAAGTGCTATATTGAAAAGGATTCTAAGGTCAAATATGAACTCTTTGGGAAAGAATATTATAATCAACTAGTAGTATTAACCATGAGTAACAAGAGGAAAGAAGTGGAGAATATTGCTACATTTAAGACAAACTTTCACCAAACCAAATTCCCTAAAACCTAGAGAATGTATTATTATACATTGTAGCACCATTTCTCTAGATACTGGCTACTGAAAATTATAAATCTAAGTCAATTTCATTTTCCAAAATGTGTGGTATAAAAACCAACATGTTTTTCAGGACACAAGACTGATGTGGTTTCTTTTTTACACTCTACATTTGAGACTACTTGATAGTGGTTGAGATTTATTTTCTGTATTCTGAAATGATTATTTTACTGCAATGATCTTATAGTTTTCCATTCACACATTTAAGTAATTTGCTAAAATTTATTCCAGATAATTTAGATTAGAATGTTAAAAATAGAGGAGTGAGATAAGGATGTGTCTTGCATATTACTATATGTGAGTCTGAAAGTGATTGAAACAGATTACTTTTTATGAAAATTTATAATGTATGTTTAATTTGAGTCCCGTGTATATTCCAACACAGTATTAAAGATACAGAATTTGCATATGAGTTATTGCAGATATGTAGTATATTAGAAAACTCATTTTGGTACTAGTTCCAAAACACTTGCTGCTAAAAAACAAGGCTTTTTTTTTTCTTCTAACATTAGAGCAAAAATGCAGTTATGTGACATTTTCAATCAAATTGTATAGATGATTTATTCAATTCAATTTTGTTGAAGGGCTTGTAATACAGGGTTGTTAGATTTTTGGAGAAGGATATATGCATGGAGAGAAAAAATGGATAATGATAAATGAAGACATGCTTTTATCTTATAATAACTCACACTAACTCTCAATTATATTCCAATGGAGGGCAGAAATCATACAAGTAATACAAGCCTTATTATTATAAATGTATTTTAAATGGTTTTTAAATATAGCCAGAATGATAATACAGACTTGGCATATTCATCCTGATTTTTACCTTGACCTTTTTGATATTAAACTATACTAATCATATAAAAAAAAAAAAGGTCTGGAGTTGCCGCGAATCATTTAAAAAATTATTCTAGAAGAGAGAAATCTTTATATCATCACAATGAGTTGAAAATTAAAGTGTTCAAATACATGGGGACCTGCTGTCCCAATACACATGAAAAAATGTGGTTCTCTTTATGAGTCATCATACTTATCAGATTACAAAAATGTTAGATAAATGACTATAATTTTATGAGCCTTCCCTAGTTTTTTTCTACAACTTTAATTCAAATATTTTTCATTTGCACTGCTACTACATGTATGATCTGTTTCAATAAAAAAATTGTATGTGGGTTTGCCTCAATATCTGTTCAGTCATGTAATTTAGTCTTGTTTCCCTGCTCAGAGCCAAAGTTTCTCAGGAATGTATTATTTAGTTGAGTAGAAATGGCTGTTGATTTTTTCTGAAAATGTGAGATGAATGTTGGTTTAAATGTATTTCAATTTCTCAGTTGATCACCGTTAACCAAAGGAAGATAGTGTGCCATAAATATAGTAGAAAACGTGCTTACTCTTAAAACTAAAATGCTTATTTACACTGGCCAAGCCTTTTCTTTCTGAATTAATGTATTTGGGAAATAAAATAGAGGGCTGCTTGACATACATGGGTTCTACTGAAAACATTATATTTTGTTTCCTATTGAGTCACTGTTTATTGTTAGGATGAACCAGATATGCAGACTGAAGTATTTATGCATATAGTTGATATACAAGGGCTGTCTGGAAAAAATCCAGCCATAAATGCCTCTATTTTTATATTACATGACTGGGTACTTTCTGGACAGCCCTCACATACTCTCACCATCACTCTCTCGACAAAGGACAATATCAATGAGTACAATCTAAGTCATCTAACACTGTTGTGTGAGTGTCTCTTCTTCAATATTTCTTTTATTCCTTTTGCTGTGATTTCTGAAGATGCTGTGATTCTTGATTTGCAAATTACTCTGATTGAGAGGAAAAGGTCACAAGCTGTACCTAAATTTTCTCACTTGCTTCTGCTGCACGTTCATATATTTCTGAAAGATCTAATTATGGTTTGTTATTTTCAAGTGAAATTTGAACATGAAGATTTAGTTTGCATTATTGAAGTTTAGATTATATATTAAGAAAATTACAAAGGTTAGGTGGTGGAATTATAAATAAATATATTTTTTATATTTAATGAACATCAATATAAGGCAAATTTTATTTATTGGTGGTTGCAAAAATACAAATGATTCCTTTTAAATATGTTAAAAATAATCCCCAAAATTTATTGGATAAGGAGTTTCATACTTGACATTATTTGGACAATTGAGTTTCTACAACATAACATATAATCTTTTTTTCCTCTTGAAAAATAAAGTAATCACTATGGACGTATGCTTTAAGATTATAACTATAATTAAAATCCTTGAAAATAAAATCTGGCAACGCTTTTCATGATTTCAATATAATGTGCCACTTTCATTTACATAGAAAATAAATATTAATAAAAGTATAAAAAGTTTATCTCTTAGATTTTTGGCATAAAAAGACTAATATGTCTTCTCAACTATATGCCTGATTACTAGGTCTTTTATTTCTTAAATTCTGACAAATAATTTAAGAGTTTGCCTCCATGATTAACTAACTTATTTTTTATATTTCTATTTTTAATAGATATTTTCCAACCATACTTTATCACATCTTAAAATTAAGTATCCAAAATAAGTATTTACAGGTATTTTAACTCTTTTTAATTTCTTTTTCAAAATATGCTTATATTTGAAGTGGTAACTTATACATATTTTATAGATTTTTTTAGACCATGAGCTAATGTTCTAGAACTAACGAAGAATCAAATACCAAATTTGCAGTTAGGATATAAAAAGAAATTATTTAAATTTACATAGCAGTAGTGCTAGTCAAAATTTAGTAATTCTTAAGGAGAATTATCAAATCAGTTGAAGTGATTTTGAATACCTATTATGTATAAATACATGCATGTATCCATTTCTCTCTTTCTAATCTATCTTCTGCCACATTTCATCACTGCCATTTTTTTTCTTTTGGTGAATCTACTAGTTCCCATTGACACAACATAGCTCAGGACAAAACTGTAACCTATTAGCAGAATAATGTTATAACTCAATTTTAGAACAAAAAAGTAATTGGTAAAAAAATATTTCTTTGTGAAAATATGGTAAAAAAAAGGTACTTAGTCAAAGTAGACATAAATAAGATTAATATTGTTGTTTAGCAAGTAATTCAATGTTGATTATGACCTTGCCAAAATGCATGACAATTTAGAAAAGCATTACTTAAGAATCAAAAAAATGATTACAAGTGCTTTCAATTTTCCTATATAGTGTATCAAAATTAATGTTTTTATGCTTTAGAAATATAATTTAAAAGCATACATATTATTTAAAGCAGAAAATATTTAATTATACCAGAATAATCACTTAAAGTGTGCGAGGCAAAGACATTACAGTATGTTGCAGAGAAAAATTAGAGTATTTTATATAGAGTAATGCGGTATTTGATGGTACTTTAACTGTAACTCCTTTATATTTAAAAACCTTTAAAATTATATTTCTCATCTTTTGAAGCCATCAGTCTTTCAAAGTTTTAGTATAAAATTTTAAAAATTATATACAAAAGTAGGAAGTATGTTTTAATGAAACTTCAAATAACAGTCATATATCTGTTAGAATGATCAATACTTTTTACTCTTGAATTTTTTTGTCTTTCATTTCCTTCTTTCACTTTCCTTTTTAATTAAAGTATACAATTTTATGTAATCATTACATAAACTGTAAGTTAGTTTAATTGGAAATGTATGAAAAGCTAAGTTACAAGTAACTTATTATAGTCTTTGTATCACAGTTCTCCATATGTTGAGCTATATTCTGAATATATAATTTGTGGTCAAAGAAAATAAGTTCACAATTTTCTAATAATTCACAAGTATTCTCCTAAGATTTGGTTAAATGGCTAGAATGTAATGATGCAACAATCACAGACAGTACCCTTAAACTAATTCATGTTAAAGACAGGACAATGGTTAGTATATTGCAGTTAAGCTTGTTTAAAAAAATTATTTGAAATAAATGGACCATTTTTCAGAAAAGATGTGTGTATGTATGTATTTATTTATTTATTTAAGCTTATAAGCTTTGCCTGTTTGTAGCAATAAACTGACTAAAGGAAAAGTCATTAATTAATGCATTTTGCCATATGAGAAATGAAAAATTTAAGGGAAAGAATGCTCATGTTTTATGCCTTTCCTGCATTACAGAAATGAGTCTCTTTTAGCCCAGGGTTTGAAGTCTCTTCTTTGAAGTATTTCTACACTTTGCCAAGCCTTTTGCTTTGTGTTCAAACTACACATAATTCTTCATACTGCAGTGTCCTTTAGCTATTTTGAAATAAACATAAAACTTGAATTTGCACTGTGACTAACAGGCACAAACTCCGTGACAGGCCATAGATATTAATTAATAGAATTGCATGAGCCATATGGTGATACATCCTGTCAAATTCAAGAGTACAACTATTGTCTTTAAATGCCAGAGAGTCCCAGAAAATCTAGGCCCTTGATAGTACTGTTTAGTTTTTATTGGGTTTCAACTGGCACACGGGCTAACCAAACAAAATAGAACAAAGTAAAATTTGTGATTTTTTTTTCTGAATTTACATTATGGTATCAAAAGCTCAGACTTACACACAGGGTGCTCAGTGTCTTATAAATTTTTTTTCAATGTTATTGACTAGATTTGAATCATTCACCTGAAGGCTTATATAGCTTTCTCGATATAAAAATTGTCTTCCAAGTTAACCAAGATCTTTCTTATTATTCTGTAGCATAAAAACTAATATAAAATATATTTTTTAAAATATAAATTATCTTGTTAGATAATTTAATAATGTTATAGATAAATCATGATTCCCTGTTGCCTTAATAATTCATACATATGTCAGCATAGAAAATTTAGCAAACTTTTATTCTCTCTCTTCTACAGCAGTGTTGTCCAACCTTTTGACTTCCCTGGGCCACAATGGAAGAAGAATTATCTTGGGCCACACATAAAATACACTAACACTAATGAAAAGTCACCGAAAAAAGCTAATAATGTTTTAAAAATTTGTGATGGTCACATTCAAAGCCGTCCTGGGCCACGTATTAGATATACCTGCTCTGAAAGATTTCAGTAAGGGAAGATGTGCTTTAAATTATAGTTGTGAAGATGGGAAAATTTTAATTTATCCCCATTTGTGAAACACCTTGCTTTTTTCCCATTTGCATTATCAGAGGTTATTTTCCATCAGATGTGGTTCAAACAAAAAGATAAATTTCTTGAAAGTTGTAACTGTTTGAAAGACTGAAATGGCATTCTGTCTCAAAGCCAGACATGGTTACCTGGTGGAAACTGTATCATTTTTCTTTATATATTTTTCTCTTAATAAACTTAATTTGGCATGACAGACTACAATAGCCAAAATTTAGTGAACCATATATCTGGCATTTAGCTAAAATCTTTACATTTGTCTCGTTTAATTTTCACAGTAATCCTATGTGGTAAGATAAGTTTATAAATTAGAAATATGGAAGAGAGGAAGTAAAGCATTTTGTTTATGACCACCTAAAAGTAGAGAGGTAATTGTTTTTACTGTTCCAGTATCAGAAGTCACCTGAAAACTCAGGTCCTGCTTACTATACATTAATAGGTGCTTTCCAGTTTCTATAATAACCAAACTTCTTGAGCATCATTAGATGCTTCCCCCTGAGAGCAGTACCAACTGTGCAAAGAACCATTGCCAATAGAAAGGAATTCACGACATTCTGAGGTTTTTATTTCTGTCTTTTCTCCTCAATTTCCCATTTTTAGAATTTGAGTGGTATATAGGGAAGTGAAACCAAAATAATAACTAACTCCCAGCTAAATCAGGTAGCTCTTCCTTAACTCTCCCCAGCAGAGATATTTGTCCCTTTCTTGAGAACAACACTGTAGTTCACGCTGCTCTCATAGCACTTCCCAAACTGACAATAAATAATTCACCTGTTAGTATGTATGCTTCCTTCATTAGAACACAAGCAAATTCATTTCATTTTACTTTTTTGTTGTTGTTTTGTTGTTTGTTTGTTTTTCCTTGAGGACTGAAAATATTTTGGAATAATCTCAACCTCTTTTATAAAACATTTTCATTATGATATAATTGACATGCAAATAACAAATATAAACTGTACATTTTAATAAGTTTGTCATGTGTATATATCCAGGAAACTCACTAAAATCCAGATAGTGAAGAAACGCATCAGATTAAAAACTTTGCTCAATCTCTACTCCTACTCCTTCATGTCCCACTCATTCCAAAGCAATCTCTGATCTATTTCCTGTCACTCTTCGGTGGCTTGCATATTTTAGAAGAATGTGCAAAAGAAATTGTACTATCTGTAACCTAAGCTTGTTCAACCCATGGTCTGCAGGCCACATTAGGCTTAGGACAGTTTTGAATGTGGCCCAATACAAATTCATAAACTTTCTTAAAACATCATGAGATTATTTTTGGAAGTTTTTAAAGCTCATCAGCTATCGTTAGTGTTAATGTATTTTATATGTGGCCCAAGACAATTCTTCTAATGTAGCCCTGAAAGCCAAAAGATTGGACATATGTAATCTTTTTGTCAGAATTACTTCCTTTTTAAATTTTTGTTAAATTTACTGGAGTGATGTTGGTTAGCAAAAATTACATATCTCCTAGGTATATAATTCTATAGTACATCATCTATGTGTTTCATTATGTGTTCATTATCCGGTGTCAGTTCTCTTTCCATCCCATGTATTTGACTCTCCCTTCCTCCTTTCCCACCCCCTCCCTCATTACCCTCAGGTAACCATTACACTATTGACTGTGTCCATGAGTTTTTGTTTCTTTGTTGCTTTCCATTTTATATTCCACGTGTGCATGAAGAAGTTATAAGATTCTTGGTTTTTTTCTGTCTGCCTTATTTTGTTTGGCATGATAATATCAAGATTCATCCATTTTGTTATAAATGACAGTATTTCATCTTTTCTTGTAGCTGAGTAACATTCCATTGTGTATATGTACCACTGCTTCTTTATCCTGTCATCTATCAAAGGGCGCTTCTGTTGTTTCCATGAGTTGGCCACTATGAATAGTATTGCAATGAACATTGGGGTACATATGTCTTTGTAGACTAAGGTTTTCAATTTTGGCGGGTAGATACCCAGAAGGGGGATTGCTGGGTCATATGGTAGCTCCATTCCCAATTTTCTGAGTAACCTCCACACTGCCTTCCACAGTGGTTGTACCAGTTTGCACTCCCAGCAGCAGTGTACCAGAGTTCCTTTCTCTCCACATCCTCTCCAGCACTTGTTATTCCTTGTCTTGTTGATAACAGCCATTCTCACAGGTGTGAGGTGGCATCTCATTGTGGTTTTGATTTGTGTTTCCCTAACTGTCTGGATTCTTTCATTCAACATAATTGAGATTCAACTTTATTGTTTTATATATCAATAGCTCATTCTTTTTAAATAAGTCACTTTTCATTGTATGAATATATTTCAACTTTTTATTTTAATTTTTTATATTTTAATTACATTTTATATACAATAAGATATTGGTTTCAGGTGTACAGCATAGTGATGAGACATTGATATAACTTACAAAATCCTCATTTTGATACATCTGGTTGCCCTCTGACAGCATATATAGTTATTACAATGTGATTGATTATATGCCCTATGCTGCACTTTGCATTCTTGTGACTATTTTTTAACTATGAGTGTGTACTTCTTGATTCCTCCACCCTTTTCACCCACCCTTTGAGCCCACCACTTATCACCTCACTAAATCTGGTACCCATCTGACACCACATATGGTTATCGTGACATTATTGACTATATTCCCATGTTATACACTATATCCCCATAACTTTTACTTTGTAACCACCAAACTGAACTTCCCAATCCCTTCTTCTTAGTTCACCTCCTCCTCCAACCCTCCTCCAATTTGGAAACAAATGAAATGTTTTCAATATCTATGAATCTGTTTCTGTTCCACTTGTTTATTCTTTGGATTTCAAGTATAAGTGAATTCAACTTGTATCTGTCTTCCTCTGTTAGATATTCCACTCATAACTATTGATAGATACATAGCTATTGCTATTTTATTAATCATAACTTTTGCTTTTTATTTTTTCCCCCATCTTAAAGAAGTCCCTCTAACATACTTTGTCTTATTGGTTTGGTGGTGATGAACTTCTTTAGCTTTTTCTTGTCTGGGAAGCTCTTTACCTGTCATTCAATTTTGAATGATAGTCTTGCTGGATACATTAATCTCAGTTGTAGATCCTTGGTTTTCATCACATTGAATACTTTGTGCCAGTGCCTTCTGGCCTACAAAGCTTCTGTTGAGAAATCTGCTGACAGTCATATAGGTGATCACTTTTGAAGTACTATTTGCCTTTCTCTTGCTGCTTTTAGTATTATCTATTTGTCTTTAACATTTGCTGTTTTAATTATGATGTACCCTGGTGTAAGCCAGTTTGGGTTTATCTTGTTTAAGACTTTCTGTGTTTCTGGGCTTATATGTCTATTTCTTTCACCAGGTTAAGAAAATTTTCAGTCATTATTTTTTGAAATAAGTTCTCAGTCTTTTGCTGTTTCTCTTCCCCTTCTGGTACTCTTATGATGTGAATGGTGTTACACTTGATGTTGTCCTAGAGGAGTCTTAGCTTATCTTTATTTTCCTTTTTTTTGGATTTTTTTTCTTATAGTTTTGATTGGGTGTTTTTCTTATAGTTTTGATCTTATCTTTCACATCACTGATTTGCTCATCTGCTACATCTAGTCTGGAGATCCCTTCTATTCCATTCTTCATTTCCTTTATTGTAATCTTCATCTCTGGTCTTTTTTTATTGTTTCTATTTCCTTTTTTATGCTTGCTATTTCTTTGCTAAAATTTTCATTAAGTTGCTTAAGCATCATTATAAATATGATGTTGAGCTGTCTTTGATAGGTTGTTTGGCTCCAACTTGTCTTCTGGGGTTTTCTGTTGTTCTTTCTGTCCAAACATATTTCTTTGATCCCTCATTCTGGCAGCTTTTCTGTTTATAGATATTCTGCTTTTTAACCCTACACTCACTGTTGTAGTTTCTTCTGAAGTTCACTGCTGATGGTTCACAGGGTGAGGAGGCAGAGGTCTGGCAAGGTAGTGAGGCAGGATAACCAGTATCTTTGTTCCCCACCTGTAGCTGAGAGCAGCTATGTTGGCAGTGCCGGCTTTCACTTTTCTGTATTCCATTTGCCCCGAAGTCTCTGCCCTACATTTTGGGATCTGCTGTCTTCAAGGCTGGTCCCACAGACAGGGCTAAAAAATGGGCAGAGGAACACACCCACAACTCTCTCTGTTGTTCTCATTCTCACACAGGAGTGAGGTTGTGCTATGACTCTTCACTGCCCTTGTCATTTCCCCTCTTGGCACCAGCTTAAAGTCAGGTTGACATGTCTCCTGCACCTGGTCTGCACCTCCTGGGTACCAAAGTGAGGTCTGGTTGTCATGCCTCATGGCCTCCACCTCTGGGTCTTTTTCTCTCTGTCCCACGGACAAATTGAAGTCTGGAATGCTCTCCCGACAACTTTATCCTCCTCCCTCCTTCAGTGGTAGAGTTCCAAGCAGGAACCTGTCCATGGGCCCATGTCTCTGCACTTCCCCTATTTTCCCCTCTCTTTGCCCCTCTGTCCACCTACAGGTACTTTGATTTGATGAGTGGTTCTCTTAGCTGTGTTTGTGCATTGGGTAGGGAGTCCTTAGTTGAGTTGTAAATGTTTTATTTGTTATAATCTCTGGGGGTGTTTTTCAGGAGTCCCTCTCATGCCACCATTTTGTTGCTCCTTGTGGATATAATATATTTTACTTACCCATTTCCTATTAGATAAATATTTCGATTGTTCAACATTTTTGACTGGTTAATTTGTATTGTGTCACTTAGCTAAATTGTGAAGTCAGCTTTAAGTCATGCTATTATGCTTTAAAGATAATGTTATTTTATTTTGTTGCTCTTAACATTTTTCTTTAGTTTTTGTTTTTTTATATTGTACTAAATATATATATATTATAAAATATTGTTTAGATTAGAAGTGCATGAAAGTTTAATGCAGTAAAAAGAGCTCAAGCTTTTCCTTGGTAAATATGGAAATAGATTTATAAAAATATCATAATATTTTCTCTAGTTTTAGCTACTACATAGTAACAGCAATATTACTCTTATTTTTTAATGCTATAATAAAATATAGCTAATCCTCAAATATAGTAATAATCTGAATTTATAACAATTATTAGGTCAGAATTATTAGGTGAGAAGATACTTAAGGCAAGGTCTATGTTTTCTTTTTCTCATCTATTGAATTCAACAGTGCTCCACACATATTAGCCAGAAAATCTATTGTTAAATAAATCCATTTATTAATAACAAAATATTATTGGGTGTGTGAACTGAAAAAGTGGCTTTGCCTTACATCTCAGAAATATGTAAATATATTATTAGCAATGTGCAGAGAACTGCTTATGTTTTTTTCTGTAATATAAAGTATAGATCCTCACTTACCATTTGTTAGCTTTGAAATGTATTTGATGATGTGGCTATCTGCAAGGATCTTGGTTAAAGTTAAAAAATATGTTATATAAGACAATAAAATGGGAAGACTTTCTTTGCTCAACATTGCTTTCTTCATGATTTCTTTTTAACAAAGTGTGTTGCTTTAATCACGGATTGAATATAGATGGTAATCTCTAGTAAACTCATACCAATACACTTTAAGTTTGGGGATCTTTCTCTAACAATGCATATTAGAATTTATTATCTTTGGAAGACCAGGTCAGACTGTCTTTATATGGGAGTAATTATTTAATCTTTACTTTTTATTTTCTTTAATTTCATCTGTTTCATCTACTTTATAACATCTAACTATCTTTTGGCATTTTTAAAATTAATAATTAGTTGAATTGTGCAGATGAGGTAAATTTTGTATTCAACATATTTTTAATGAAAACTAACTTAAATGATGAGAAAGTGAGGTTGGGATGAGGACACATGGACTCACTTTGGAAGTCTTACGGTGCTTTCTTTTTCTGTTATAAATGGGTTCAGGGTTTTTTCTACCAGTCAGTGAATTGCTTATTCTCAAACATCATGCAAGTTTTGGCATGGTTGATTCTGGGTAGAACATCAAAGGAATATTAGATTAAAAGTGGAAAAGCTATAATATGATATATTTCCTCTGTTATAACATTTAAATTTTCAATAATATTTCCAACATGTATTAAAATTAGATAATTATACACTTATAAATTAAATTAGATTGCTGAAGGATAGTTTTATTTAAAATTTAATGAAAGAAACAAATGCATTTTCAATTGAAAACTGATTTAAGTTATTATATAACTTACAAGTTAAATATAATAAAATACAGTGTAGAAAACTGTGTGTGTCATTTATAGTTTTTATTTAGAAAACCTATTTCTTTTGGATCATGTTATTTGTTTAATACCCTTCTATAATAAAACTATATATTAACTCCTGAAATTGTTTGTTTGTGATTTTTTTCCCTAACTGATTATAAGAATGCTCCTGGTTTTTTGTTGTTGTTTTTCCTCTGGAAGTAGAATGTTTATATATTCTCAATAATCATAGTTTAATGTTTTACTCTAAATGAAATTTAACACACTGATATTTCATTCATTTCCTATTTAAGTTTTTGTAAACTTTTTTATATCGCATATTTTGATAAAATATTTTATATATTTGTATTTATTATTTATCAGATGCTAGTCATTATCAAAAAAGTATTCTATGGGGAATAGTAAAATTTGAGTAATTTATTCAATAATAGGCAGATTTTTTTTTTACTTTGTTAGTAATCTGCATATAAATGTAATATATTTTATGAAAGCAAGTGGTCAACGAAAACATCAGAATCTAATTTTATTTAATGATCTTGCAAAAATATGTTCTCAAGTACTAGTCATTGTCAAACTCAGAGTTAAAACAGTCATTTTGATTATATTCTATTCGATTTAAAAACTTCTTTTGAGTCTACCATATGTCAACTACCTGTTTTATGCATCAGGGGGAGCAGAACAAGTATCCAGCAATACATGAACACCACACTATATTTTTCCTACTAATACATTTTTCTTAAACATACAATAAATCAAAATTAAATTATTTGTATGATTGTTTTAAAATTATGTAATTTTCTTGAAAGCAAGGTTCAAAATTATTTTTCAACAGTAACCTGCTTTCTGTTTATATTTGCCGTATTCTGGATTATATTTCTACAAAATCAGTTGTGTCTTTTCATGTTGGATTTTCTGAAGGAGAACTTGACATATTCAGATGAATTCTGCACTTAGGTGTAAAATAGGGTCTATCAGACAAATCAAAACAAAATATTATAAATAATAACTGCAATGAATACACTTTAATTATTTATTAAGATTAGAAAGTTCAGCATTATATCTTAAAAGCATGGTCCAAGTAGTCATAACCATTGCTTCTCCAGTAGGCTCTACTTCAGTCCTCTGTGTCTGTCAATATGAAAGTCATGAAAAGATATTGATTAGATGATCAGGTATCCTCATTTACAGGATGTTATTAAACATGAATTGATTATAATAATCAGCTCTTCTCAGATTTTAAAAATGAATATTCAATTTCTAAATGATAGTCATTTAGCAATCAGTAATTCACTTAGCCAATTTACAACAATATAGCTGTTCTGAAGTAGTCTTTCAAGAGTTGTAAATTTCATTAACCAAAATTTTTATTAGCCAAAAATTATGATTTCAGGTTCACATGTGCTAATTTTAATATCTTAGATGACAATCTGGAATTTTAGTTGTTTTGGAACACTATTGAGCTGATAACACAGTTCTCTACATTGATTAACCCATTTCTGACACCTGCTGTTAACAAAATCTTCCTAATCTTTCATATTCAACTGTAGGAATTCAAAGTGCTGAAGAAAGAAAGCAAATAAGCATTCATTTTTCTCAAAACAAACCCAGATGAGTTAACACTAATGGACTTCTATCACAAGAAGATCTTGAATGGACAAAGACTCTTCTGGAATTATTAAGAAATAACATCTGAAGAAAGAATCAAAATAATTAAAATGCAGATACTACTTTGTGGATTAAATTATGATTGGTCCCTGTTTGGCTTGAATCATAATCGCTAAAAGATATGTTTTTTTAAAACCCCTAATATCTCAGTATGTGACCTTATTAAACCGGGTCATTGCAGATGTAATTAGTTAAGATGGGTTCATACTGAAGTAGCATGGACTCTTAATCCCATATGACTGGTATATGAAGAGGGAAAATAAGAAGACAAACACTGACAGAATGTCATGTGAACACAGAAGCAGACGTTGGAGTGATGTATCTACAAGACAAACAGCGCTTGGGGCAACCTCAAACCAGCAGAGAAAGGAAAGATCGTTCCCTGTTGGCTTTGGAGGGAGCGTAGCCCGCTAACATCTTGACTTTGGACTTCTGTCCTCCAGAACTCTGAGAAAATATATTTGTATTGTTTTAAACTGCCTATTTAGTGGTACTTTGTTACAAGAACCCCAGAAAACGAACAGAGGCAATGAGTAGATTCTACTTAAGAGAGACTTTCTTTTGCCAATATGGTGTTGGAGTAATTAGAATCTGTCATTTTTACCCATGGTGTGGTTCGCCTTGAGCAGTCCCCTCACTTCTCCAGCAGAAGTCTTCCTTTAATCAAACTCCCTTTCCCTATCTCTGCTGGACCACACAGTCCTCAGAAGGGGGATGGGCACGGCTTGGTCACCTCTCTGCACACACTCAGTTTCATCACCTGCGGAGGCTGGGCTGGGGCCAGCTCTTTCCCTTTGGTTTCTCCTATGGTGGCAGTTACTGGGAGGGCCCGGTCCTGGAGGCCAGCTCCCCCCGCCACATTTGGGCCGGGGTGGTGGGACTCCAGAGTGATGGTGGAGCTCCTACAAGATGGCAAAGAGTCACTCTTTGTCATTTGGGTTTGGTCCCTGCTGCTGGAGGCTGCGAGCTCAGCCGTGGCCCCGTTGGCCTGGGCAGCGGCGGTGTCACTGAGGGCTGCAGAGGCCTCAGAGCTCCCAGTGTGGCTTCAGGGAGGTTGCAGGAGTAGCTCAGGGACTTCTCTGGGAGGCTAGTGGACCAGAAGGAACTCTGCCCAGTGGCCAAGGGTGAGCGTTCTATGCTGTGGGCTTGCCTGCCTCGGTTGGTGGCTTCCCGGGGCTGAGTCCTTTGCCCTTGGCCTCTGGGAAGCCCTTCCCCGCCACCACCAGTGGCCTCGGCCAGTGCCAGGGGTAGGCCGGCCTCCGCCTTCCAACTGGGTGATTCACTGTCCCCGACTTCTGAATTTCCAGCTATTAATATCTCTGTATATATTGAATGTTTTCACCATAAACCATGCCATATATTCTAACCCCTTTCTTGTTTCTTTTATATTGCATGGGCACCCCAGTCACCCAATCTTATCTACTAACCTTAGCCACAGATTCAGAAGGCTCATGAGCCTCCTTTAACAGCACAGGGTGCTTTTCTTCAAGAGTTTTAAAAAAATCAGTTCTTATGCACTGTTTGTCAAAAAATAAACTCAATCAAAACTGATGATCAGTAGACCTTTGACTCATTTCTGACATTCTGACATCCCCGGTTGTGCATGGCCTTAGCATTTAAGAAACTCAACTTAGTTCAAAATAAACGTTGATTACTACTGTTGTAGTCACTCAGAAAATAGAATGAAACCTTTCAGACTTTAATAATTCCCACTTCAAGTTCTGCATTCTATTAGATTAGTCCCCTCATGTTGTAATCCAATGCATTATAATCTTTCACATCGCCTTCAAAGTTAACTGAATGTATTTATGACCCACAAAATGCTACCCTTCATTTTAAGAAAAACAGGATTTTTCTCTTTCAAGAAACATAGTCAAAAGGATGATGGAAAATAAGACCATATTACAAAGTAGAAGTCAAAGAGAATTCAGAAATGAGTAAAACATAAAGCTTATCAGAAATAAAGGGATAAGGTATAGCTGAGAACGGATCCTGGTCTTGAAAGAAAGATTAGATTTTGACACGTAGGGATGGGTACATAGAAGTTTACATACAGAGTAGAGCATAAGAAAAGACATAGAAATGTGCAATTTGGATAATAATGTAAGTTGCTAAAATTATTTTATCCTTCATAAAACAGAACTCTGTGTTAAACAACTGATTACCTAATTCAATCTTTATAACAATTCTATAGTTAGCTCTGTTATTTTCCTTGTAAACATGAGGCAATTGAAACAAAATAACTGAGTTTTCTGTAAACACAGTTTTAGGATAAAGAAAGAGGACTGACTGAAAACAAAAAGTCAAAACTAAATTAAAAGCTAGTATGGAAGTCTTAATTGTGAAGGCAAAGATTTTACTTGGTAAAAACCTGAACATTACTGAATGCTTTTGTACATGGCTGTTACAAGATTCAAGTTCTGCTTGGGAAAGATTAATCTAGTACCCAGATGTTTGAGTTAAAGAAAGTCAAAAGTCAAGATTAGAAGACCATTTAGGACACTGGATATATCCACGGTCTGGCACAAATAACTCCCTTTTTTATTTACAAAATCATAAGCATGTAATTCTGTAAAAAAAATAGCATCATAACTACATTAACATAACTACTTAAAAAAAGATGTTACTTCTGCTGGATCCTTTATACTTTTTTCTTTTACACTCTCATTTCCTAGGAAAGGCCCTTATCTTTATCAATATGGACTATAGCAATAGATTTAGAACTGGTTTCTCCAACCAGAGTGAACTTTGTCAAACATACATACTATTATATAACTTCTCTGTTTTAAATTTTTCAGTGGCTTGTTTATGCATTCAGAATAAAAAGATAACTCTTAGGGTAGCTTTGAGGCTTCTTATAATTTAAATAGCTTCCCAGCCCCTTTACTTACCTGTCTTCAATCTCCACACACCATGCCACCCAATGTCTGTTTCCAAATTTAGACTCTTCTGAGTCACAACACTTTACATATTTCGTAAGCCTAGAATGCTCCTTCTCCAAGTCTTTATCTGATAGAAGTTATTCATCCCTAGAGACCACCCCAGTTTAACTACAGTCCCCAGTGCAGGGAGACATCCCATTCTCAAAGCTTTCACTTAGCATGTCTATCTTCCACTATTATGATATATGTCACATTTCATTTGAATTATACATTTATATGCCTGTCGTCTGCAGTTGATAAATACCTAGAAGCAAGGCACAAAATCTGTGACAATAATTAAATTTTGAATATTTGTTTTATCAATAAAAATGCCCTGCTCATGTTTATTATACGCTAACCAGGAACAAAAAGAAGAAAAGTTCCCAGTCCCCTGTGTGTATCTGAAAGAGGGTGACACTTTAGGTCACACATTCTGATTAGCCAGATATTCATTGATATTCCAATGAGGCAAAATTCACAGAGCAACAAAACAACTAGTCATCAATTTACAAAAATAATTAAGAATATACGATAATATCATTATAGAATTTATTAACCATGATGAATTTCATAATGCAAATTCATTTTGATTTATTCAACAGTTAAGGAAAATCCTGCAGGAACTCTGGAGAACTGGTATATTTTGGTAAGTTCCCATGGAAATAGGTTTGCCAGACCTGTGCCAGGTTAGGCTGATTTTAAAAATTTGAGAGAACATTTACTTAGAGAAGCAAATGAAAATAATAGTATATAAGAAGAATGAAGGTTGCTGTTCATTTGAGCTATATCAGGTATTGAGTCCAAGAGAAACATACCCAGAACAAGGCAGGTATTCTAGTTCAAGAAGGGATGAAGCAAAACAATAAAGATAATTTGCCAAGACAAAAGCAAGAGTAACAGTAGGTTGACTTAGAGTGCTCTTGTAGCGTTAAGGTGTACTTGAATGTCGGAGTTTTATTAAATAGAACATTTCTTTGAAGCTGACTTCTTGAAGTGCCACTCTGAAATGCTGCCTTATTTCTTAAAAAAATAGAGAAATCACACACACACATAATTTAAAATTATGTAAGCTATATTAAATTTTAAAAATTCATGAAAGAAATACTACCAAATGGTAATAAACCCAGGATTTGTTTATTAAATGATGGATTTGATAGGTGAGCTTATTACCTTACATGTGCACAAAATTATCTGAGGTGTTTATTCTAAACTTTATGTTATATTAGTAGACTTACTTTGTATATTTATCAAATTAATGACTTCCAGTTTAAAAAAATAACTATATTACAGGCTTGAAAATATTAATACAACTTCAAAAGTTGAATTATGTACTCCTTTCTTAACAACACGTTCAGCCTGATGTTATTTTTAAGTAAGGAAATTTATGTATTTTTGTTTAAAAATGGTAGTATGAACTTCACTCATCAATTACATATTTTTTTCCTAGGGGAAAATATATATTTGACACAATATATACATGCATGATACATATTTTGGAAAATTTCTGGCATTTTTTTTATTTTTAAAAATACTCCCACAGAATGGAGAAGGTAGAATAAAAAATATTGCATCCTTTAATTAAGGATTAGTTGATTAAAGGTTCTTAACCTATAAATAGAAACAACCCTTTTCACTTATTTATCTTCTTTTGGTGGAAGTGTTCTACCCCTTCTAGATACCTCTCCATACTCACCCTTATTACCTCCCATGTCCATACTAAGCTCTAGTCGACTGTACAGCATACTCTCCCTAGCCTGAATAACCCCAATTTTCCCATAAGGACTCAATTAGAACTCACAAGCTCTGGAAAACCTTCTCTTTTGGACCCTGGTTAATGCAAATAGCTATCTTGCATGCTCTCATCTTGGTGCTTATCCCTATAATTGTATTACATCGATCCTCATGATGCTTGCATGTCAGGTGTATGACTTCCCCAGTTCTCTGCGTGCAGTTTAAGAGCCAAAGAGTGTCCCCAGACTGGAACAAGGGGCTGGCATGGAACTGACAGACAATAAGTGTGTTGAATAAATAAAGACTGAGATATATGTAGTTGGTAGAAATGAAAGGTGGCATGTACGCTGAAGATAGAAAATAGACAGCACCCTTCCCAAATAACTCTCTTTAAACCTATTAGTATGCCATTCAACTCAAAAGATAGGAGAAGGTGTTTTCAGAATTGGGTTCTCCTCTTGGGTACTAGTGCTTAGACAGGATCAACTTCATGCAGATTTTCTGTGTTTTGCCTTATGTGTCTTGCTCACCTAACCTTATCTATATGTACTCTCCTGCCTAGACTGAGAACAACTTCTTATTTAGACCTAAGGATTTTTGCCTAGAGAGACTGGATCAGAAAATTACACAGAAAAAAAAATGGTTGAGAATTTCTTTTATTCAAAAAATTTCAAGAGTTAGCCTTCTAGTGTGTCAAGCATCCAAAAGACGTGTCTTAGCAGTTTGGTAAAAATAATTTTGTAGATAGAATTTAAATCTTTCTTATTAAGTATTATGGATGACAAATTATGCAGTGTTTTGTGTATCTTAAGCAACTTTCTCTAAAAATCTTATTTGATCTGAACTACAGGAAGCTAAAAAAAGAAGAGTAAATATTTATTTATCACTGATTGTATGTGCCAGGAACTTTTCAAACATATATATGTTTTTAATATTTGTTGAAACAATTAAAACCTCCATTTGTTTAAATTTTCCCTATCACTTTCTTTGTTTAGAAACTCTGCACTGATTTTTATTTAGATCATTGCCAAACTCAGACCTAGTAACGTCATCCTCGTATTTAAAAGGAATTCAAATGACTCATCATTGCTTATAGCAAAAGTCAACACATTTTTGTAAAGACCTAGATAGTAAATATTTTATGCTTTGCTAGGTAATACGCTAAATGATGATATTTTAAGGTAATTATATAACAAGGAAGAACATTTTTCATAAATATTTATTGATAAAATAATAATAATAATGGTCACTTTTTGTAATATAGGTTTTCCAACAAAATAAATTTGGGGGAAATAAATATTGGAGTTCAAAGTTAGTGTTCCTCAACATCAAGTCAATTATAATTGCTTGTCTATAAAAATGATTTTTAGCTTGTGTTATGTGTAATAACAGGCAGTGGGCTAAATTTGGCCTATCAGCCATTCAAACATTGTTCAATGTCACAGGGTTTTTCAAAAGGCATTTCCTGCCCATCTTTATCACCTCATTCCCATGTTCCTTTATGTCTCATCCTCTACAAAGCCAAACATTAGGAACAGACATAATTTTGTGGTGTCTGAAGCTTAAACACTTTTGGAGTGGGTGATGGTCATGGGAAAAGCCTTTTTGAGAAAGCAATATAAGATTTCAAGTAGGTATAAAAGTGCATTTTTCCTTAGAATACCTACGTGAGGCATAGAAAATTTTTAAAGTTTTAAAAAATCTTACAAATAAGAGCAACATGAAAAAATCCAGAAAATAACCTGACACGTACACCATATCTTCATGTTATGTCTCAAGAAGAGTCTATACATTGGGCAATAAGAACCCCTGCAAGCCATTCCTACACCAAGATGACTAGCAATAACTTAATATGTAGAAATGATTTTAAATTACATAAATATACCCTACTAAGGCCAAACAGTATACAGCCCACTCCAGTTCCCATTAGTCAAATAACAAAAATGGTATTAACACCTTCCTGAGGGAAAGTGTCAGAAAGGAGAAGTCAAAGTGGTGTCAGTGGTTTGAATTACTTTTATTCAAAACATAACAATTTTGTAAATGTTTAAAAATATAGGACCACATGAACATATTGATGCATCTCCTGGGTTCTTGGAAGGAGCCTATGCCCCAGAGGATACCTGAATCACACAGTTTTTAGCTTTTGCAGCTCACCCATTGTCTAGCCATTCCCAAAAGGCCGCCATTCCATCAGCACGCCATGTATTTTTTGCCACGGTGTCTTTGCTTCTGTATCCTTTTCTGCTTTCAAATTGTTACTTTTTCAAAGCTTTTACACTTTTAAGACCGAGTTCAACTATTTCATTCTGTAGAATTTTTAGGATTATCCTTATGTTTTAGGTATTATTCTGATGGTATTATCACAGGGTTTTATTCCCCTAACATACTACTCTATTTGTACATACTTTTCCTTTTTCCTGAAACATAAATAGCATCTACTCAATTGAAATGATTTCCAAGTGTCCTATTCAATATCTTAAGAGCATTGTTACCAGTGCCTGGTAGGGCTAATTTTGTGTTTTGAACAAACAAATAACCCATGGACACAATCAATAGTTTAATGTTTATTTGGGGACGAGTGGGTTAGGGAGGGGAGAAAGGGGAGGGGGTGGGAGAGGAGGGGGGGAAGCTAAATATAAGGTGATGGAAAGAGAAGTCACATTAGGTGGTGAACTTATTATACATCAAGTTGAAAATGCACTGTAGAATTGTATGCCTGAGATCTATGTAATCCTTGCTAACAGATGTCACCCCAATAAGTCTAACAATAAAAATGAATTAAAAAAAAATTAAACAACAACAACAATGTTTTCTCTAAAACTAAGAGTATGCTAATGTTCTATTAAGATATAGGGAATACTATACATGTCTTCTAGTAGATATTTTTAGAAAAAAATCTTTCTTAGATTGGCAAGTTAAATTTTGTTCTTTTTTATTATTAAATTTGGGTAACATTGGTTAGTAAAATTACATAGGTTTCAAATACAATTCTATAATATGTTGTGTTGCGTTGTGTGCTCATTACCCAAAGTCAGTTCTCCTTCTATCCCTGTATATTTGATCGCCTCTTGCCTTGCTTCCTCCTCCTTCCCCCTCCTCTCCCCTTACCTCTGGTAACTACTAAACTATTTTTCATGTCCATGAGTTTTTGTTTCTTTGTCTGTTTGTCTTATTCCTTTGTTGCTTTCAGTTTTATATCTCATACATAAGTGAGGCCATATGCTTTTTTTAACTTTTTCTGTCTTATTTTGCTTAGCATGGTAATGTCAAGATCCATTCATGTTGTCGTAGTTGGCAGTATTTCATCTTTTTTATGGCCCAGTAATATTCCACTGTGCATATGTGCTACATCTTTATCCAGTTATCTATCAAAGAACATTTTGGTTGTTTCCGTGTCTTGGTCATCATAAATAAGACTGCAATAAACATCGGGTTACATATATATTTGCAGATGAAAGTTTTCAGATTTTCTGGGTAGATACCCAGAACAGAGATTGCTGAATCATACAGTAACTCTATTCTTAGAATTTTGAGGAAACTCCATAGTGTTTTCCATAGTGGCTGTACCATGTACATTCCTATCAGCAGTGTATGAGGGTTCCTTTATCTCCACAACCTTTGCAACACTTATTATTTTGTATTAATGGTAGCCATTCTAAGAGGTGTGAGGTAATATCTCACTGTGGTTTTGATTCGCATTTCCCTAATTGCTAGTGAAGTTGAGCATTTTTTCATGTATTTGTTGTCCATTTAAATGTCTGCTTGAAAGAAGTGTCTGCTCAGGTCCTCTGTTCATTTTTAATTAGAATTGTTTGGGTTTTTGTTGTTGTTGTTTAGTGGTATGAGTTCTTTATATACTTTGGATATTAGCACCTTGTTGGAGGAGTTGTTTGGAAATATCTCCTCCCACTTAGTTGGTTGCCTCTTTGTTTTGATAATATTTTCTTTTGCTGTGCTGAAGCCTTTTAATTTGATATAGTCCCATTTATTTATTTTTGCTTTTACTTCCCTTGCCTTTGAAGTCAAATTCATAAATTTCTTCCTGAACCCAAAGTCTATAAGTTTAGTACCAATGTTTTCTTCAGTGCATTTTATTGTTTCAGCTCTTATGTTTAGGCTTTTGAGCCATTTTTAGTTAATTTTGGTATATGGTGACAGACCACAGTCTACATTTATTCTTTTTTTTTGTTTGTTTTTTTGTTTTTTTGTTTTTTTTTGTTTACATTTATTCTTTTGCATGTGGCCTTCCAATTTTCCTAACACCATTTATTGAAGAGGCTTTCTTTTCTCCATTGTATGATTTTGGCTCCTTTGTCAAAAATTATCTGCCAATATACATGTGGGTTTATTTCTGAATTTTCAGTTCTATTCCATTGGTCTGTGTGTCTGTTTTTCTGGCAATACCATGCTGTTTTGATTATTGTTGTTTTGTAGTATAAATTGAAGTCAGAAAGTATAATGCCTCCAGCCTTGTTCTTTTCCTGTAGAATCTCTGGCTATTTGAGGTCATTTGTGATTCCATACAAATCTGATATTTTTTTATTTCTTGAAAAAATGTTATTGGAATTTTGATAGGAATTGCATTAAATCTGTATATTTTTTGTGGTAATATGCTCATTTTAACTATGTTGATTTTTCAGTCCATAAACACAGAATATCTTTCCATTTATTTGTGTCTTCTTCAATTTTTTAATATAGTGTCTCACAGTTTTCAGTCTGTAAGCTTCACACATTCTTTGTTAAGTTTATTTCTAGGTATTTCTTTTCATTGTTGTTGTGATTGCAAAAATTTTTTTTTCATTTCTTTTTTGAAGTTTCATTGTTAGTATGTAGAAATGTCATGAACTTTGTACATTGATTTTGTATCTTACAACTTTACTGTATTCATTTATTATTTCTAATAGTTTGAGTGTGTGTTTGGGGGGATGTTTTTAGGGTTTTCTATATAAAGAATTATGTCATTTACAAGAAGTAATAATTTAACGCTTTTCATTTCTTTCTTCTGCTTGATTGCTCTGGACAGACATCTAGTACCATGGTGAATAACTGGTGACAGGGGACATCCCTGTCTTTTTCCTGATTTTAGAAAAAAAGGTTTCAGTTTTTTTACCATTCAGTATGATATTGGCTGACATTTTGGCATATATGGCCTTTATTACATTGAGGTAGTTTCCTTCTATTTTATTAAAACCTATTTTATTAAGTGTTTTGATCATAAATGGATCATTTACCTGGTTGAATGTTTTTTCTGAATTAATTGATATAAGTGTATGGTTTTTATCTTTTATTTTTTTAATGTGATGTACTACAATTGATTGATTTGCATATGTTGAACCATCATCTTTGTGTCCCTGGAATAAATTCCACTTGATCATGATATATAACCTTTTTAATGTGTTCTATTCTATTTGTCTATGTTGTGTTTAATTTTTTTCATCTGTGTTCATCAGAGATATTGGTCTGCAGTTTGTGTGTATATGTTTGTGTGTTATCCTTACCAGGTTTTGGTATAAGGATAACGTTGGCCTTATAAAATGAGTTGGTAAGTATTGTTCTTATTCAATTTTTTGAAAGAATTTAAGGAAGACAGGTATTCAATCCTCAGTGAATGTTTGATAGAATTCACAGGAGAAGCTGTCTTGTCCTGGACTTTTGCTTTCAAGGAGGTTTTGAATTATTGTTTCTATTTCATTACTATTAATCAGTCTATTTAGATTACCCAGTTTTTCTTGATTCAGGTTAGGTAAGCTATATGTTTCTAAATACTTTTCATTTTTTTCTAGGTTAATTGGTTTGGTGGAATATAGTTCTTCATGGTATTCTCATATGATCCTTTGAATTTCTGTGGTGTCCTTCATAATTCTCTTCTTTCATTTCTTATTTTGATTATTGTGTCTTTTCTGTTTTTACCTTAGTGAATCTAACCAAGGCTTTGTAAATTTTATCAATCTTTTTGAAGAACCAACTCTTTGTTGCATTATTTCTATTGTGTTTTGTTTTTGTTGTTGTTATTCTATATTTTATTTAGTTCTGTTCCAGTTTTTACTATTTCCTTCCTGTTGCTGACTTTGGGTTTCATCTTTTTTTTCTAGTTCTTTAAGATTTATTGTTAAGTTGTTTTTTTGGGATTATTCTTGTTTCTTGAGATAGGCTTATAATGATATAAATTTTTTTCTTATTACTGATTTCACTGCATCCCAATAAATTTTATAGAATATATTTTCATTCACATTTGTTTCTTTATATTTTTTATCTCTTTTTAAATTTTCTCTTGAACTCAGACACTTTTTAATACCATGTGTTAAATCTTCACGTATATGTGGGTTTTCCTGCTTTTGTCTGCAGTTGATTTCCAACTTCAAAGCTTTGTGGTATGATTTCAAACTTCTTAAATTTGCTGAGGCCAGTTTTGTGTCTCAGCATATGGCCTATCCTTGAGAATGCTTCATATTTACTAAATAGAAATTTATAGTCTTGTGTCCTAGGATAACGTGATCTGGAAATGTCAATTATATCCATTTGTCTAATGTATCATTTAAGGTTTCTTATTGATTTGGATAATCCATCTGTTGCTGTCAATGAAGTGTTTAAGTCCCCTACTATAATTGTGTTTCATCAGTACCTCTTTTTAGTACTGTTAGTAGTTGCTTTATAAATTAAGGTGCTTCCTGTTCGGGGGCATATATAAGTGTCATATCTTCTTGTATTGTCTTCTTTATTATTATGTAGTGTCCATCTTTGTCTCCTGTTACCTATTTTATCTTGAGTTTTATTTCTCAGATATTGTATGGCTATACCTACTCTGCTCTGGGTGCTATATGCTTGGAGTATTGTTTCCCACCCTTTGACTCTGATACTGTATTTTTCCTTGTAGCTGAGATGTGTCTCTTGGAAGCATATGGTTGGGATTTGTTTTTTGATCCAATCTGGGCCTTTTTATTGGTGAGTTCAGTCCATTTATATTTAGGGTGCTTATTGATATATGAGGATTTTCTATAGCCATTTTATCTTCTGCTTGCTGGTAGTTGTGTGTCTTTATTGTTTTTTTTTTGTTGTTGTTATTTTGTTTTTGTCAGTTATTTTAGTTTGGTGATGTTTTGTGGTCTTTTCCCTCTGTTTCTTCTTCTTTTTTTATTTTTCATGTTATGTGTCTCAGTTTTGAATTGTTTTTTATTGAGTGGTTACTATGAAGTTTATGTAAAAGAAAGTTTCATGTTTACAGTGACCCCTGTTCTTATGCATGCTTCTTATTTCTGTTCTCCTTTGAAAATTTAGACCTTCAGTGCTGGCTTTAGCCATATTACATGCTGGTCCCTTAGGCTGGAATGTTCATTGCCAGAGAAGTGTTTCTGCCACCCTTTTGCTATTTTTCTCTCCTGAGACCAAAGTGATGTTCATGCTGTGGCACCCTGGGGTCCCTGCCTCTGCCCCTTCTCTGGCTTCTGGGACTCGGGTGAGCTCTGAGTTGCGTCTCATAGCACCATCTCCGTACTTCCCCCTTCCCACCTCCCCAGTTAGCTACTCTTTGACCACCTTCAGGTATTTTGATGAAGGATTAGGTCCCTTAGCTATGTTTGTCTATTGCATAGCGAATCCTTTGTTGAATTATAATTGTTCTATTTGTTGTAACTTTTCAGGGAGTTTTTCAGGAGCTCCTCTTCTGCTAGCTATTCTCACATCTCTCTGATTCTGGTTCTTAAACCTAATTTACAACGCAGTCTATAATATACTATTGTCATGAATCTGATGCTATATTTTAAATAGTTCTTTAATTTTTTTCTAATCTGTTTCAAAGACTTCTGCAATTTTATAAATGTGATTTGGCAATTGAATCAATTAGTTACTCAAAACTCTTTCCAAAATTTATAACTTTATTAAAGCTGTAGAAATGATTACACTTTTATATAAATACATGCAAAATAAGAGAATTGCAAGCCTTTGTCAATTATTTTTTTCAATGTAAAATTTATTTTTACTAATTAGATTGAGACAGAGTAGAGTGATGCTATTTAAATTTTTTTGAATTATAAATAACTTTCAATGTATAATTTTTCTAATGGCTAACATTTATTGATTACTGAACAAAAGGTGGCTAAAAGAACTATTTAAATTTCTTGGGACAATCTTATTATAATGATCTTTATTTCAAACATGAAAATGAGATTTAGAGAGATGGAATAATTTGCTTAATTCACAGGAATCATGATCAAAATTAAAAAAAAATTAAATTTAAATCTTATATTTGTAATCATTGAAAATATACTACTTCCTTCAGGTTGACACTACATATAGCAGACATTTATTTTGTGTGTGTGTGTGTGTGTGTGTGTGTGTGTGTGTTTGTGTATGCACATATATTTATACAACTTATAAAATTAAGTTTGGGAACTCATGTATGAAAAAGTGCTACATACCTCATTGCTCAATATCACTATAGTCACCTTCAAAGTACTCCCCTTGGGAAGCTATGCACTGATGCCAACACCTATTGCACCCTTCAAAGCAATTTTGAAATTCTTTTTCTGAAATGGGTATCAGAGCTGTCATTGTATTACCCTTGATTTCCTGCATGTCATCAAAATGTCTTCCTTTCTACAATTCCTTTATCTTCAGGTAAAAAAAAAAAAACAGTCATTTAGGGTCAGATCAGGTGAGCAGGGAGGGTGTTCCAATACAGTTATTTGTGTACTACCTAAAAACTCTCTCACAAATAGTGAGTGCTCTGTTAGCTGGCTCATCGTCATAATGCAAGAGCCATGAGTTGTTGAAAAAAAGTTCAGGTTGTTTGTTTCTAACTTTCATGTGGCCTTTTTCAGCACTTCCAAATAGTAAAATTGATTGACTGTTTGTCCAGTTGGTACAAATTCACAATGAACAATCCCCCTGATATCAAAAAGGATTAGCAACATTTTTTTGTTTTTATTCTGGATTTGGACTGACAGAACTTTTTTATGTCGTGGAGAACTGACTGACTTCCATTGTACTCTTCGACACTTTGGTTCAGGGTTGTACTAGTATGCCCATGTTTGATCATCAGTGATAACACAGCCCAGAACATTGTCTTGTCTCTCCTAAAGGTCTTGGCTAACTTTGTCTTTTGCATTTATTCATCAGTGAGCTCCTTTGGAACCATTTTTACACACACCTTTCTCATGCAAAGATTTTCAGTTTAGATTTTCCTGTTTCTCTATCAGTGTTTGCTTGGTCTGTTGTGCTTCCCACAGTCAATTGATGATTTTGATGAACAATTTGATGAATTTTTGCAATGTTTTTATCAATTTTCCTCATTACTGGCTGCCCTGACCTCTCTTAATCAGTGATGCTTTCTCTCCCCTCAAAAAAATGTTCAATGCATTTGTTCACTGCTGTTTCCTTCATGACATTATCAATCATAATCTTGGACTAGCATGTCTCGGATTTCACTTTCACTCTTGCCAAGTTTAACTAGAAATTTAAATTTTATTTTTTGCTCTAATTTAAGCTCTGACATTCTCCCAAGGACAAACAAAAACACACAACAATAATAATGAATGCCATTCAGCAAGACACCACCACATGTCAACACAAACACAGCTGTGAGACACAGATACACCAAGGTTATGACACCTACCTGAGTTGTTTGTACAGTGCTGTCAACACAAGCATATGATTACAAGTTTGTGAACTTAATAGTCAGAACTTGTATGTGTGGACATAGATAAAAATGAACACATTGATTTTGGAGAAGTATTACAATTGCGACACAATTACTGAAAAGAATATTTGCTTTTCCTCAGCTTTGCAGGCCAGGAGTCTAGAACATGAAAGTACAAGAACAAATGTATTTCCATGGAGGTTAATTCATGAGAATGCATTTCTTAACCTGCATCTTGTTACTCAATTGTATTCTTATAATCATATTTGGTTAAGGGGAGTCCTGATCTTTACACCCCAGACAAATTTAGATTTTTCTAAGTTAAGTTGGCCCAACTATTGACTTAGAACAAAGCACTTAACCTTTCAGGTCCTCAATTTTTTAATTTGTTAAATAGATAATACTATCTGCATTACATAATAGTTTGTAAACTAACAAGATAATATATAAAATATCATAATAAGTATATGGAATAATCCAGAGTAACTGGATAAAAGTAGACTAGTTCTTCACATATCAAAAACTGAGTGCTAATTTTCTATAAAAAATTTTAAAGACTTTACATATTCTTAGAGTCATCTTCCCCAGGTAGGCAAAATCATTCACTGTTTTTAAGAAATACTATAAAAATATGACTTGACAAGATATTTTACAAGTTATTTTTATAGTAAATGTATTACTATAAATGCCATAAAAAATATTCAAGGGCTACGACACCAATAACATCAAAGAAAGTGCATATATGCATTAGCTCAGCGATGTGCAGGTCATAATAAGCAATGAACCCTTTAATTCTATAGAGACCAACAGCCACACAAGTTTAAAGATTGGCCATTTTTTTAAGATGTCATAGATAAAGATTCAAGAATATTGATATAAAAGATATAATTTCATAAGAACACATTAATATGTTTGAGTAGCCTCAAGTGAACAAAATTAAGAATGTTAAATAAGTTCAAATTATCTCTTCTATTATATGTAAATTTTTGATTTCATGAAGTTGTTGGTACAGTAAACAGAGTAGTATTTCTCATTAAGTCTTCTCATGTGGTCGAACTGAAATTATTAAGGCTTCATTTAAGATGCCGTATGTGTAGAACTCTAACTTTGTTGACTTTTTGCACATTTAATTTATAAAAGGTATAATGAGGCATTATAAGCATGCTCTGATTACTATGGAACAAGAATGAGTCTGATTGAAAAAACTATCCCCCTTATTTCAAAGAAATACTGGACAAATATAAATATTGAAGATAATTATGTCTTACTCTCATTTATATTCTGAAGGAAAATGAGAAAAATAATAGATAAATAGAAAGATGATATATAGACAAATAGATATAAATAGATGTAGATGATACCTATGCATCTATACATGTACATATACAGTAATTGTTCATTTATAAAATTTCAGTTATTTTTAATGAATTCTACAGATCTGCTGTACAATGAACATCATGCCTGAAGATACAATACTGCGTTTTGCACTTTAAAATTTGTTGAGAATGTAGATTTTATATTAAAAAAAAAAAAGACCCAAGGAAACTCTGGGAGGTATTGGATATGTCTATTTCCTTAATTATGATAATGATATCACAGGTGTTTGCATATATGTTCAAATTAATGAAATTGTACAGATTAAATTTGTGCAGTTTTTTATAATTCAGTTATACCTTAATAAAGCTATTAAAAATAAAATATAATGTTAAAACAAAATGGAGCAAAGCAAAATATATAAAGCTTTCTTTTTTCTTATATTCTATGTGTTTTTTACTCTTATGTTAAAATACTTTTCTTTTTTTAAAATTAATTTTAGATAAGACATAATGTATGAGTGGGTATGTGTGTGTTTTTTAAACATTTTCCTTGGTCCAATAAAGTATTTGAAAACTTACACCACATATTTTTATTGTTTTTATTTTTATTAGTCAGATTTTATTAATATTTAACAAAGCACAATTACTGATTACTTTTCAGTTCTTTATTATTTGATCCTTTTGGGTTCTTTGATTGTTTTGTTTTTGGTTTAGGAGAATCAGTTTCTGAATTATTAACTTTTTTTATTTTATTTTTTTTAATTTGCAGGGGTTGGTGGGGTATGTGGGTAGTTCCCCGGCTGGGAATCGAACCCAGGCCGCAGCGCTGACAGCGCCAGAGCCAAAGCCTTAAGCCACTACACCAACAGAGAACTCCCTAACTTTTTTTAAATTGAGGTATAATTGACATATAACATTATATTATTTTCAGGTGAAAGCCATGTGATTTGATATTTGTGGCAAAATGATCACCACAATAAGTCTAGTTACCATATGTCACCATACATACTCCTACATAGTCTTTACAACATTTTTTACTATAATCCAATACTGTATTTCATATCTTTGTTTCTATTAATATTTTATAACTATCAATTTGTACTTTTTAATCCCTTCACTTTTCTACTCATCCTTCAACTCCTCTTCAATCTAGCAATCATCAGTTGTTCTCTGTATCTATGAGTCTATTTCTCTTTTGTTTGTTCATTTATTCTGTTCTTTAGATTCCACAATTAAGTGAGATCATACAGTATTTGTCTTTCTTACTCTGACTTATTCTACTTAGCATAATATCTTCAACGTCTGTCCATGTGTTGCGAATCATAAAATTTAACTTTTTCATGGCAGAGTAACACTCCATTGTATAAATGTCCCATAATTTCTTTATCCAGTCATCTATTAATGAGCATTTTGGTTGTTTTCAATATTGTAGCTATTGTGAATAGCACTACAGAAACATGGGGGTTTACATATTTTTTTGAATTAGTGTTTTGGATGTTTTTGGATAAATATTCAGGGGTGGTTCATAGGTAGTTTTATTTTGAATTTTTTGAGAAACTTCCATACTGTTTTTATAGTTAAGTTTTTTGTAATATCTTTGTCTATTTTTGGAATCAGGGTAATGGTATCCTCATAAAATGAGCTAAGGAGTCTTTCCTTCTCTTGAATATTTTGGAATAGTTTGAAAAGAATGGGTGTTAATTCTTTTTTGAATGTTTGAAAAAATTTAACTGTGGAGTCATCTGATCCAGGACTTGTTTGCTGGGAGTTTATTGATTACTAATTAAATTATTTTTTTAGTAATAGGTCTTTTAAATTTTCTGTTTTTTTCTTGATTCAACTTGGAAGACTGTATGTTTCTAGGAATTTATTAAGGTTCTTTTAGATTACCCAGTTTGTTAGTCATACTTGTGCATAGTGTTTTCATATAATTTTTGTATTTATGTGATGTTCATTGTTGTTTCTTCTATTTTATTATTTATTTTATTTATTTGGGTCCACTTTTTTTTTTTTTTGATGAGTCTGGTTAAAGAACTGTCTATTTTGTTTATCTTTGCAATAAAACAGCTCTTGTTTTCATTCATTTTATGCATTTTCCTTTAGTCTTTAGTTCATTTATTTTCACTCTAATCTTTATTATTTTCTTTCTTGTACTCACTTTGGGACTTGTTTGCTGTTTTTGTGTGTGTTTGTTTTGTTTTTTTTGTTTCTCCAGTTCTCTTATACATAGAGACTCTTTATTTGAGATTTTTTTCTTTGTTGAGGTAGGCCTGCATTGCTATGAATTTCTGTCTTAGCAATGACTTTTGCTATTTCTCTTACATTTTGGGTCATTGTGTTTAAATTTTGATTTGTCTCCAGGCATCTTTTGACTTTTTTCTTGATCTCATTGTTGATCCATTCATTATTTAGTAGTGTGTTACTTAGTCTTCATGTATTTGTGTGGGGGATTTTTTTGTATTTGATTTTAAGTTTTATAACATTGTGGTCAGCAAAGATGCTTGATATGATTTCAGTCTTCTTAAATTTATTGAGACTTGTTTGGTGGCCTAACAGTTTCTCTATCTTGGACAGTGTTCTATGTACACTTGAAAAGAATGTATATTCTGCTGCCTTGAGGTCAGTACTCTTAAAAATATCAATTTAATCTATCTGGTTATTTGAAGTGGTTACTTTAGTGTTGAATTTCTGTCTGGAAGATCTGTCTAGTGGTGTCAGTAGCACATTAAAGTCCCCTACAATGATTGTGTTACTGTCGATCTCTGGCTTTAAGTCAGTCAATATTTCCTTTATATATTTAGATGCTTCCATGTTGGACACATAAATATTTACTAGAGTGATGTCCTCTTGTTAGATTGATCACTTTATTATTATATAACATCCTTCTTTATGTCTTACAGTGTTCATTTTAAAGTATCTTTTGTCTAATATTGCTACCCCAATTCTTTTCTTGTTTTTATTTGTATAAAATATATTTTTCATCTCTTTACTATCAGTCTGTGTGTGTCTTTCAGTCTGTGGTGGGTCTCTTGTGAACAGCCTAAGCATAGTTCTTGTTTTCTTATCTACTCAGCTACCCTATTTATATCTTTTGAATGGAGCATTTAATCTATTTATATTTAAAGTGATTACTGATAGGCATATGAGGGCTGTCCAAAAAGTATCCAGCCATATAATATGAAAAATAGAGGCATTAATGGTTATATTTTTTTCAGACAACCTTCAGATAATTATTGTTATTATTTATTCATATCTTTAATCTTTATTTTTCATTTTTTTCTGCTTAAAAAAGTTCTTTTAACATTTTTTGTAACATTGTAGTAATAATTTCTATAGCTTTTTTTTTTTTTTTTGTCTAGGAAGTTCTTTACCTCTTCTTCAATTTTAAATGATAGCCTTACTGAGTAGAGTCATCTCGTTGCTGTGTAGTCCCTTGTTTTTTATTATTTTGAATATTTTCTGCCACTCCTTGAAAAGTTAATATTGAGAAATCAG
>PVJL010001473.1:249991-261650 GCA_004026885.1 Lyroderma lyra
TTTTTTTTTTTTTTTTTTTTTTTTTTTTTTTTTTTTTTTTTTTTTTTTTTTTTTTTTTTTATGGATTCTTTATTTTTATGTCCTTCTTTAGGCTTGCTGTCTCTGTTAAAATTCTCACTAAGTTACTTAAAAGCATTCTTATCATTCATATTTTAAACTCTTTCTCTGATATTTTGTTTGCCTACATTTCATTTAGTCCTATTTCTGGAGATTTCACCCTTTTTTAAATTTATTTTTATTTGAGACATGTTTCTTCATTTACTCATTCTAGCTGCCTCTCTGTGTTTGCTTCTATATATTAGGTAGATCTGCTATGTCTCTCAGTGTTTGCTATTTAGACTTATGTAGTATGTGTCCTATATGATCCAATGGCACTCTCTTCCTAATATACTGTGTACTGTGTGTGTGTGTGTGTGTGTGTGTGTGTGTGTGTGTGTGTGTACTCCAGGAGTGTCCCTTGAGTGTGTTGTGTGTGTTCTCTTGTATTTGAGCCTTACTTTTAACACATCAGTGGGTGAAATTAACTTCATGAAGTGGTCACAGGCAAGCCGCTACTCACCTCTAGGCAGTGCCTGGCCTGTGACCACTTCATGAAATGTCCTAACACCACAGCCAGCCACTGCTTGCCTTGGGCTCACACATACTCCAAATCTGCCTCAAAATGGGTGTTAAGCTGTTGGAGGCTTTCTGCTGCTATGACTGTCTTTGGTTTGTTGGGCAGAGCTAGGTTTCCAGATGCCAAGGAGTGACTCCAGCAATACAGGTTTAGGTGAACAAAGCAAAATTCCAGAGAACTGTGGGGGTTTGGGAGGTGGTTTGTACAAAGTCAATGCAGTCTTTTCTCCCACACCGGTGTCAGGCCCACAATAACCTCACAAAAACACGTCAAGAACACTGCAGTCAGTGGCTACCCACCTCACATCCTCAGGTCCCTGGGAGCTGCCTATAAGATGCTGAGGAATAGGTTCTGGGTCACCTTCCAGCAGCAAAGCCTCTTTGGCCACCATGTCTGGTCTGCCACTGCAAAAAGGCTTCCACAGCCTGTGGAGTGGGGCCAGCAACCCAGCAGTCAAGAGTGCTCCCTGGTGATGTATCACCAATTGTGCAAGTGGTAGGGATGCAGAGTATTACCAAGGCAGTGCACATGCTAATTCCACCAGACCAAGTGTCCCAGACTTGGCCTTCCAGGGGAGAGCTCAGCACTGAAAAGATGGTGCTCTCCTGTAGGCTACACATGTGTCAGGCTCCACAGCGGGACAACAATGTCTCCTCTTCCTCTAACCCTTGCACCAAAGCCATACAACTCAGTCTTTCCTAGTATATTCCCGGGCCTCCCAAGTTAGATACCAGGTAAGTGTTTGCAAGCAAGGGAGTCTGTGCGTAGACTCCACAAGAGGGCGTCTGAGTTTCCAGCCATCTTTAGTCACACCGGGATAGGCAGACAGTCCTCCCTGATTTTCATTGCCATTTATTGTGGGCATTCCTCTTCACAGTACTGGACCCTTGGGCTGGGGAGTCCAGACTGGGGCGGGGGACCCTCCCTCTTCAGGGAGGACCTCCACCATCAAAGTGTTTATCCCAGTATTCAACCATTGTTTTATATCTCCACCTCTCCTACCAGTCTTGACGTATCTCCTTCTTTATACCTTCATTTTTTCCTTCTTTCTTGCTTTCTCTCTTTTCTTTTCATTATTTTTTTATTGTTAGACTTATTGGAATGACATTGATTAATAAGAATTAACAAAGGTTCCAGGTGTGCAATTCGACAGTTTATCATCTATGTGTTACATTATGTATTCACCACACAGTGTCAATTCTCTTTCCATCACCTTATATTTGACACCCCCTACCTTGTCTCCCACCCCCTCCCCACACTTGCCCTAACATAGCCCCTATACTATTAACTGTATCCATGAATTTCTATTTCTTCATTGCTTCAGTTTTGTATTCCACATGTGAATGAAATCATATGGTTCTTGGTTTCTTCCATCTGGCTTATTTCACTTAATATACATCCTCCAGGTCCATCCATTTTGTTGTAAATGGCAATAGTTCATCTTTTCTTATAGCTGAGTAATATTCCATTGTGTATATGTACCACAGCTTCTTTATCCAGTCATCTGTCACAGGGCACTTTGGTTGTTTCCATGTCTTGGCCACCATGAAGAGTGCTGTTACGAACACTGATGTACATGTCTTCGTGAACTAAGGCTTTCAAATATTTTGGGTAGATACCCAGAAGGGGGATTGCCAGATCATATGGTAACTCCATCCCAATATTTTGAGGAACCTCCACACTGTCCTCTATAGTGCTTACACCAAATTTTCATTCCTATCAGCAGTGTACCAGAGTTCCTTTTTCTCCACATCCTCTCCAGCACTTATTTCTTGTCTCGTTGATAACAGCCATTCTAACAGGTGTGAGGTGGTATCTCATTGTGATATCCATTTCCCTGATAGCTAATGAGGATGAGCATTTTTTTCATACGTCTGTGGCCATTTTTATGTCTTCATGGAGTGTCTATTCAGGTCCTCTGTCCACTTTTTAAATGGGTTGTTTGTTTTTTTTCTTGTTGAGTCATACTAGTTTTTTTTATATATTTTAGATATTAGTCCCTTATCAGATGCACTGTTTGCAAATATTTTCTCCCATTTGGTTGGCTATATTTTTGCTTTCTTGATGGTTTCTTTTGCTATGCAAAAGCTTTTTAGTTTGATATAGTCCCATTCATTTATTTTTTATTTTACTTCCCTTGTCTTTGAGGTCAGGTTCATGAAGTCCTCCTTGAAGCTGAGATCTATAAGTTTAGTACCAATGTTTTCTTCTATACAGTTGATTATTTTGGGTCTTATGTGGAGATCTTTAATCCATTTTGAGTTAATTTTAGTACGGTGACAGTTCACAGCTCAGATGCATTCTTTTGAATGTTTTCTCAGTTTTCCCAGAACTACTTTCTGAAGAAGCTTTCTTTTCCCCATTGCATATTTTTCACTCCTTTAACAAAAATTATTTGTCCATATATTTGTGCATTTCCTTCTGGGCTTTCAATTCTGTTCCATTGGTCTGTATGTCTGTTTTCTGCCAGTACCACATTGTTTTGATTATTGATGACTTGCAGTATAAACTGAAGTTGAACAGCATGATACCTCTAATCTTATTCTTTTTATGTACTATTGCTTTGTCAATTTGAGGTCCTTTGTGGTTTCATACAAATCTGATAATTTTTTTTATCTATTTCTTGAAAGTATGTTTGTGAGATGTTGATGAGAATTGCATTAAATCTGTATATTATTTGGGGTAATATGGCCATTTTAACAATGTTAAGTCTTCCTATCTATGAAAATGGAATATCTTTTTATTTCTTTGTGTCCTCTCCAATGTTATTCAAAAGTATCGTTGTTTTCTGTGTAAAGTCCATTACATTCTTTTTTTTTTTTTTTTTTTTTTTTTTTTTTTTTTTTTTTTTTTTTTTTTTTTTTTTTTTTTTTTTTTTTTTTTTTTTTTTTTTTTTTTTTTTTTTTTTTTTTTTTTTTGTGGGTAGTTCCCTGCCTAGGAACCATTACATTCTTTATTAAGTTAATTCCCAGGTTTTTTATTATTTTGGTTGTGATTACAAAAGATATTGATTCTCTCATTTTTTTTTCCTGAAAATTTGGTGTTTGTATACACAAATGTGATTGATTTTTGTATGTTGACATTGTATCCTGCAAATTTACTGTATTTGTTTTATTGTTTCTAATAATTTTCTGATGGAGTCTTAGGCGTTTTCTACATAAAGGATCATGTCATCTGCAGATATTTACAGTTTGACTTCTCCCCCACTTTGGATAACTTTTGTTCCTTCCTCTTGCCTGATTGCTCTGGCTAGAACTTCCAGTACTATATTAAATAGCAGTGGTGACAGGGGGCATCCCTGTTCTGTTTCTGATTTTAGGGGAATAGGTTTCAGCTTTTCCCCATTCAGTATATTATTAGCTGAGGGTTTGTCATATATGGCCTTTATTATATTGAGGTGCTTTTCTTCTATTCCCATTTTATTCCGTGTTTTGATCAAAAATGAACTTTGTATCTTGTCAAATGCTTTCTCTTTATCAATTGATATGATCATATACTGTTTATCTTTTCATTTGTTTATGTGGTGTATCACTTAGATCAATTTTCATGTGATGAACTATCCTTGTGCTCCTGTGATGTATCCCACTTGATCATGGTGTATAATCTTTTTGCTACATTGTTGTATTCTATTTGCTAATATTTTGTTTAAAATTTTTGCTTCTGTGTTAATCAGAGATTTTAATCTATAGTCTTCCTTTTTTGTGTTGTCCTTACCAGGGTTTGGTATTAAGGTAATGTTGGCCTTGTATAATAAGTTAGGAAGTATTGCCTCATCTTCAATTTTTTGGAAGAGTCTGAGGAGGATAGGCATTAATTCTTTTTTAATCCTTGGTAAAATTCCTTGGTGGGACCATCTGGTCCTTGGGTTTTGCCTCTGGGGAGAGTTTGGATGATTCTTTTAATTTCTTCACTATTGGTTGGTCTCTGTAGATTATCCAGTTCTTTTTGGTTCAGCCTAGGTAGACTATATGTTTATAGGAAATTGTTCATTTCTTCTAGGTTGTTAAATTTGTGGCATAAAGCACTACATAATATTGTCTTATGATCCTTTGTATTTTTGTGATATTAGTCATAATTTTTCCCCTTTCATTTCTAATTTTGGATATTTGTGGTTTTTTTTTTTTTTTCTTTTTATCCTTTGGTTTGCCTAGCCAGGGATTTGTGAATTTCATTGATTTTTTTTCAAAGAAGCAGCTCTTCGCTGCATTCATTTTTCTTATTGTCTTATTATTTTCAATTTAGTTTAACCCTGTTCTAATTGTTATTATCATATTTCTTCTGATGATTTTGGGTTTTCCTGTTCTTCTTTTTTTAGTTCTTTAAGATCGGATTTTAGGATGTTTACTTGTGATTTTTCTTGTTTCATAGGATAGGCCTGTGATGATATAAATTTCCCTTATTACTTCTTTCACTGCATCTCAATAATGTTGATATGTTGTATTTTCATTGTCATCAGTTTCTATGTATTTTTAATTTCCTTTTTTATTTCTTCTTTTATCTAGTCAAATTTTAGTAATATGTTGTTTGATTTCCATGTATATATGATTTTTTTCCTGCTTTCTTTTTGCAATTAATCTCCAATTTCAACATTTTGGGGTCAGAGAATAATACACTTGGTGTGATTTCAATGATCTAGAATTTGTTGAGGACAGTTAAGTGTCACAGTACATGGTCTATCCTTGAGAATGTTTCAAGTGCCCTAGAAAAGAAGATAATAATTTTTTCTTGTCAGATGAAGTGTCCTATAACTGTCTCTTTCATCCAATTGTTTTAATTTATCATTTAAAACTGATATTTCCTTATTTTTTTCTATTTGGATGATCTGTCCATGGCTGTTTTAATATGATAATGTTTTTATCAGTTTCTCCTTTTAAATCTGTTAGTAGTTGTTTTGTATATTTTGGTGTTTCCTGATGGGGGGCATATATATACATATATATTCATTAGTGTCAAGTCTTCTTGTTGTACTGTCCCTTTTATTACTATGAAATGTCCATCTTTGTCTCATATTATCTTTTTTATCCTAAAGTCTGTTTTGTCAGATATCAGTATGGTGATTCCGGCTTTTCTTTGGAGGTTGTTTGCTTGGATTAGTGTTTGTCAGCCTTTCACTCTGAGTCTGCATTTATCCTGAGGTGTGTCTTTTGGAGACAGCACATGGATAGGTTTTGTTTTTTAATCAAGTCTGCTACTCTGTGCCTTTTTATTGGTGAGTTCATTTAGGATAATTTACATATGAGGAATTCCTATGATCATTACTTTCTTTCTTTTTAAATTTCTTTTTTGTTGTCCCAACTCTTGCCCATTATTTTGATTATTTGTTTCAGGTTGAAGAACCTTCTTTATTATTTCATGAAATCCCAGTCTTATGCTGAAGCATTCCCTCAGCTTCTGTATGTCTGAAAAGGTCTTTATTTCTCCTTTATATCTAAAGGGTAATGGTGCTAGATGATTTATTCTTGGCTGGAAGTTTTTGTCTTTTAATATTTTTAATATTTGATTCCCCTCTCTCTTGGTTTGTAGAGTTTCTGCTGAGAAGTATGATAATAGCTTGATGGGTTTTCTGTTGAAGGTTATAGTCCCCCCACTCCCCACCGGCTGCCTTGAAAATTGTCTGTCTTTGATTTTTGACATCTTCAGTATAATGTGTCTGGGAGAAGAAGATCAGCTAAGATCCAGGTAGCTAGGGGACCTATTTTCTTCTTGAATTTGGGGTTCTAGATCTTCCTATAGGTATGGAAGTTTCTTGTCAGCTATTTGTTTGACGATGCTCTCTGTAGAGCTTTATTTCTGCACCTTCTTCTCATCTTTCATTTTAGTATTGTTTTTTCTAATGGGGTCAGATAGTTCTTGTGAAGTTCTTTCAGTTCTTTTGATTCTGATGTCTCTGTCTTCTTTCTGTGTTGTTTCAATGTTCTAATCTTCAATATCACTAATTCTTTCCTCCATCTGGTTGGCTGTTTTCTACTGAAGTTAGTTCATTTCTCAGCTCTTTTATTGTGTGTCTATCTTTTAAATTTTCATTTGATTCCATTTTATATTTTCAATTTCTTTGTTAAAATGTTCCTTTTATTCAAGAATTCTTTTGGGGTTATTTATCTAAGTAAATATTGCCAATATTCCTTCAATTCTCTGAGAGTGTTTAGAAATTCAGCCTTGTATTCTGTTTCACTTAGATCAAATATTTTCAGATCTGTAAGGTACTTTTCTGGAAATTTTTCATTTTCTTTCTCAGCAGCTTTCAATCCTAAGTTACTCATATTGTTTGAAGTGTTTGAAGTTTTTTGTTTTTTTTTCTGGGCATGAGGGCTTTTCCCAGTCTTTCTTTCTTTCTCTTCTCTCTTGGTATTGCTGTACTGTCTTGCTATAGAGCAGACACTATGTGGCACTGGAGGGCAAGCTTTGGGAGAAAGTTAGGACAGGTGGCTAAGTTGTATTTCCATCCTTCACCTGGCCTTAGAGGCAGGGCTATCTGCAGTCACTCTGCTTCCTGTGGTTTGTAAGGGAAGCTGGGAAGAAGGCGTAGGCCAATGGAATGCAAGTTGGTAGTGGCCTGTGTTCATGTTGGTTGGAGCTGATGCTACCAGCTCAGTCTTTCTCCCTTCTGAGCCAGTGTTTTACCCAGGACCATGTTTCAGCATTTCTATGGCAACTGCTATCAGTTTCAAGCACCCAGAGCTGGGGCACCTGGCTGGGGTCCCTGTTCTTACCTACAGCAGTTCAAATGCTTTGTTCAGCCTCTGAATCACCCAGGAAGCTCCACTGGGACCTAACACAAACTGCTGCTTGGTCCAACTCATCCATGGTCTCACTGGGTAGCAGTTCCTCTCACTTCTGCTCATTGTCACTTGACCCTCCCAACCCACCCCTCCCCCCACCACCTAGTATCATGTTGCTTCTCAGCGTCCCCCAACTCCTTCCCAGCTCCTTCAATCATCAGCCCTGGTTAGAGGTCTTGATCTCCACGTGCATCTCCTTTTGTTCTTTTTCCTCCTTCCTCTCCCCTATGCTCCCCTTTCTCTGACCTTTAGGTGTTTTCCTGCAACATGTGGATCTCTCAGCTGAGACTATGCATCTCAGGGTTTTCCACGTTGGATCCCAGACGTTCAGTTGTATTTTCCAGGAGAGGTTTCAGGGATTTCCTCTCTGGTTGCCATCTTACCTCTTTTATATCTTTAGGTGATTTTTGAGGTTGATTGTTCCATAATTTATTTATAATTTTGGTATGTGGTCCTGAGATGCAGTAGGCATAGCATTTTCCTCATCCATTATCTTGGACCTATCAGTAGCTTTTCTCCTAGGAGTTTTATGATTTTGGATCTTACATTCAAGTTTTTAATTCATTTGAGTTAATTTTTTGTGATGGTGTTAGATAGTAATAGAGTTTTATTTTCTTTTTGGTTTGTTTGTTTGTTTTCGTATGTGACTGTCCAGTTTTCCCAGCACTATTTATTGTAGAGACTGTCCTTTCCTCAGTATATATATTTGGCTACCTTGTTCATCTTTCTCACGATTAATTTGGCCATTGGTGTCACATTTTCTGATCACATTAAAAAATTATGGATATGCAAAATGTACAAATTGGCAGGTATAGTGGATGCTCTGGCATAACATCATTTTCCACTCAGAACTCAGGGGCTTATTTCTTTAGCTACCAGGCATATTATCTACTGACAGAAATTGAAATACTTAGCTTAACCTGAAGGGAAGGAGCTGCCTTGCCCAAAACTATTCTCCTTCCCGGAGAGCAGCTTGTACCCACTAACTGGTCCATGTTGGAGTACAAAGGCATGCCCCCTCATCTGATTATGGGAACCTCTCTGAAGGTCCATCTCTGCTTCAGAGTTTCTCAGAGGATAAATGAAGTCCTCGGTTGAAACTGTGTCTTGCAAATGAATCACATTTTATCTTTTCCACGTACCAGTGCATCTTCCCTAACACCATTACAGATACTGTTTCAGAGAACTTCCTCCAATAATTGACCTCACACAAATCTCATAATCAAAGTCTATTTCTGGGGAAAACTTGCTCAGACATAAGGACTTCTTTGAATGTTATTTCAACAATAGCATTAATGTCAACAAATAGTATCTCCAAACAATGTCTCATAACATTAAATTAAAAATGGGAGAGTTATTCTTTTTGAAAAAGAAATATTTGTGATTGTTTTTACCATAACTATTATGAAGTCAGTGATGAATGTGAACTCGTAAATAAAGTTATAACAGATTTATAGTTTAATAAATAATGAGAGCATTTATCAACTACTTCTTGTATGCCATGTGATTATATATTATCTTCATTCATTGTTAATTACAATCTTATGCTTATTTGATCAGCATCAATTGAATAGAAAAAAAACATTCAAATTGAGGTCTGTCTTCTACCAACATCTTCTCATACTGTGAGTTTTCTGCTCTAAGGGCTGCAAAACTGAGACCATATAAATAAGGGCCTATTGGTAACACTTGTGAGACGAAATGGTAGATAAGAAAAAATGAGTGCACTTGTATTGGAAGAGCAGTATTAAGAGGAAAGCCTTTCCAAAGAGTCCCCCCACAAAAAAAAAATAAAACGTTAGCCTCATAGAATGATCTACATCAGAGGAAACCAGTGCAGATCATAATATTAATAAATGACTCCCGACATAAAACCATTGGTGATTATAAAGCCTTAGCTAGGGCATAAGGAAAAATCATGAAAAATAATCATAGCTAACATTAGTTAATACTATTTGTCTGTTTTTGCTACTAAATCATTTTAGCTACTTTATTGTTAATGAGTTTCCAACTGGGAAAGAACCACATTGTTAAATAGAAAATGTTTCTCAGATTTTAGAGATGGGGTCTGAAAAGAAAATGATTGCAATATTCTCCCAATTTAGGCATACTACAAGCATTTTAAATTATTCTTAGTGACCGTTATCCTTGGTACAAGGGCAGGCTGATAAATTTTGCCTCCACTTAATTAGAAAATGAATGGGGAAAGATAATTTAATGAAATATTTTAAAAATGCCTATATCATTTATTTTCAAAGCTGCATAATTATTTTTCTATAAAATCACCACACACTTCAATACACTTACACCAACACTGCAATAGTTTTTTTAATACTCATCCTTACAAAAAGAGATGTTGTGTTTTGGAGACCATTTCCTCCATACAGATTTCACCTCTTCATCATAAATGAAGCACTGGCCCTTTAAGTGTTCCTTTACTTTTGGGAACAGATGGAAACCAGGAGCCAGGTCCGGGCTATACAGTGGGTGCGGCAGCACTGAAAATTCCAGGTGTTGAATTGTATCTCTTGTTGCTGCACTTGTGTGAGGCCTGGTGTTGTCATATGGATGAAGTGTTTCATTTCTTATTTCAATCTGTTTGATTCTTTTTTTCAATGCAGTAAGAGTTTCAATATAATGTTCAGAGTTTATTGCTGTTCCTTTTCCAAGAAAGTCTGCAAGAACAACATATTCAAAATTCCAAAAATCAGTCAACATGTCCTTACCAACCAAAGCCTGAGTTTTTGCGTGCTGTTTGAACCAAACGTCTGAATATGCTTGCATTTTGATGTGCACTGGGTGAAAAATGGAAGCATCTGTGTGTGCAAGGTCAGGAATGATGGAGGGGAGATACCATGTGACTACACAGAATCAGTCATATCCAAATATGCCCAATGTAACTAAAAAATATTACAGTGGAGGCAAAATTTATCAGCCTGCCCTCATGTGAGTTATATATTTTCTCTTTAGGTGTCACTTTGGCGTCCTTATAAAACTGTGAGAAGTTGCTAATCCCTGACATTATGATGTTTAAAACAATAATAAGCCAAAATAGATCATTTTTCTGTGTGATTCATAAAATGTCAACTATTTCATCAGCTATTTTTGGAAGGGTTCTAATATAAACCGGAAAAAGGAAAATGCTGAACAAGGTTGTGAGAGAAGTGTATCCTGTGAGGTTTCTCTGTTGTTTTTGTTAACTAATCAAGTGTGAACAAAATATCTTGCTCTTTATTATGTTGTTTGTTATAAAAGTGCTTCAGATTTAATTTTCATCAAAGTACTTAAAAGAAATCCCTCTTACAAGCACAAACACTTATAACACTTATGGTGAACATGAGTGTTTATATTAGCCAAAATTGAAATGCACAAAGAAAATGAACCAGACACTAGGAAATTATTTTTATATATAATATCTTGCTTTCATAAAATTATACCAAAATCTCTAATATCTTTAGCCTATTTTTAAAAATAAAGCTAGTACTTGTTCTAGGACTTATTCAAGTATAAGCATGAGGATGAAGATATCTGTAGCGTGTGAATTCTGTGTTGAATTGATCGAAGTGCAATTTTATATGTTAATGAAATAAAGTTATGCCTTGGAGGCTTTGCCAAGATGATTAAGTATTGAATAATTTAACAAAAAATTGGTTCATAGAAAAGTGGAAAACATTGATAAGAAAGAAATGTACCTGGGAGCAGAACCTGTTTATTTTTTATAAAACTTGTGATATTCTGAGATGAAACTCTGCAGGTCTGCAAATATTTCAGAGGAATGTGATTTTAGGATATAGTTTTATTAAGATATGATGTAGAAAACATGAAGATAGATAGAAAGAAGGGGAGTCTAAGAAATAATTTTCTGTTGGGAATGGAGCTACCATTTGACCCAGCAATCCCCCTTCTGGGGATCTACCCAAAGAACTTGAAAACCTTTGTCCGCAGACTTATGTACCCCAATGTTCATTGCAGCGCTGTTCACAGTGGCCAAAACATGGAAACAACCAAAGTGCCCTGCGACAGATGACTGGATAAAGAAGCTGTGGTACATATACACAATGGAAGATTACTCAGCTGTAAGAAAAGATGAAATATTGCCATTTGCAACAAAATGGATGGACCTGGAGATCATCATGCTAAGTGAAATAAGCCAGACAGAAAAAACAAGGAACTGTATGACTTCACTCATATGCGGAATATAAAACTGAAAGCAAAGAAAAAAGAAATGAACAAACAAATAACCCATGGACACAATCAATAGTTT